>RQIL01045346.1:0-14199 GCA_003951145.1 Jimgerdemannia lactiflua
AAAAAAAAAAAAAAAAAATCTACTGGGATTATGTGCAGAATGCATCCAATATGGTCAGTTTCTCGGATGGTAAATACATTCGGTGGATAAACCGTCCAACTCTTGAGAACACAAATATACTGTCGATTCTACTTCTGCGAGCCCGTATCCTGCATTTAGAACGGTATAACGAATTTTGCCAAACTGGAGAAAATGCACATAATGCGCGGATTGCTATCTTTTTAGAGCTCGGCTTTGACTATAGGGAATTAATTAATGTTTGAAGGTGGATGCGTGTTCTATTTGCATCAGGTTATATAGCAATAAGCTAAGGGTTAGCACACACAATATACGATAGTTGCCTATAGCTAAGATAGCGTTGGGGGTCTACGCCACCGGCGACTTACTTGTATGCCTTTCAAAACTCTATTGTATCATTAGTTAATTTAACAAGGCTAAATACATGACAGAGTTTCTTGTAAAAAATAAACTGCAGAAACGAAAGTCTGATCAGCTTGTGCACTTGTATCGTTCCCTATGGGCTCACCTTACCTTCATTGAGGGCTTATAACCAGCTGCAATGGCGTTGTCCATGACGTTTACATCTGCACCAAATTCACTTATAAGTAACTTAACCAGCTCTGTGCAATAGCGTTCGGCCACTGTTGCCTTTCGCGTTCGCCAATGTTGCGCGGCCGACCGTCATTCGCCTTGGCGTTGGTGTCCGCCCTGAACTCATGCACGACCTCAATGTTCCAGCCCTTCCAGTCTTTCACGGCATGTCCGCCCGTCGCTATCCTTTGATTTGGCATCCTCCCCAAAATCGGTTACCATTAACCGCGCGACTTCAAGGTGCTCGCCCGCCGCGGCCTGGTGGAGTGGTGTCTGTCCGTTGTTCTCCTTTGCTTTATCATCCACCCCGAACGCGGACACCAACAACCACACGACTTCAACGTGCCCGCCCGTCGCTGCCTGGTGGAGCAGCGTCTTTTCGTTGTTATCCTTTGCTTTGGCGTTTGCCCCAAACTCTTCGACGAGCAATTTTACTACCTCGACGTGCCCGTAATACGCTGTCCGATGAAGCGGCGCCTTTTCGTGCTTGGACTTGGCGTTAACGCTGGCCCCGGGTTCGGTCACGAGCAACCTCACGATCTCGACGTGCCCATTTTTCGCTGCCCAAAATAGCGGCGTCAATCCATCGTCGTCCTTGGCGTTGGTGTCCAGCGACGAGCAACCTCACGAATTCGACGTGCCCGACCAGCGCAGCAAAGTGAAGCGGCGTTCGTCCGTCGATGTCCTTGGCGTTAGCGTCTGCTCCGACCTCGACGTGCCAATGCTCTTGCGGCTTGGTATATACAGTGATGTCCATTCGCGGAAGTCCTTGGCGTCGGCGTCGGCCCCAAACTCGGCCACGAAAAACCTCACGGCGTGCCAATGCTCTGCGACTTGGTGCAGTGGCGTCCATCCTTCGTGCTCTTGACGATGGCGTTGGCCCACGAGCAACCTCACGATCTCTGCGGCTTGGTGCAGCGGCGTCCATTTGCGGAAGTCCTTGGCGTTGGTTCCCGAACTCGACCTCACGATCTCGACGTGCTCAGCCGATGCGGCATTGTGCAGCAGTGTCCATCCGTGGTTGACGTTGGCGTCCGCTCCGAACTCGGCAACGACCAACCTCGCCACTTCAACGTGCCCATGTTCTGCGACTTGGTGCAGCGGCGTCAATCCATTGTTGCTCTTGACGGTGGCGTCCGCCCCGAGCTTGGCCGCGAGCAACCTCACGACCTCGATGCCATTTTCCACAGTCAGGTGCAGTGGCGTCGTATTGCGATTGGCTTTCTAGTTGGTGTCTGCCATATGCAGGAATCCGACCTTGACTGTCTCTCGCGTTTTTGTTTGCCAAGCGTTGTTTCATCAGTGATCTGACCAATTTCACATGACCGTTCGGCTGCGCGATGTATCAGCGGAAAGGTAAGGTCGAATTTGATCTTCAAACCTTCTTGTCGTTTTGTGAAGCACTCTGAAGCCAATGACGAGCACTAACGATCATGTTGATCCCATGCCAAACTCAAAATACATTTATAACCTGCTTTGACACCATTGAATGCCTTCTTGTATTTTGAAAACCCCCCTGATTCCTTGCTGGTAACATACAGCAAGCGACAGTTGTGCTTCCATATGGCCATTCATTGCAGCCTTAGTGCACCACTCAATTTTCTTTTCCAGATCATTTACAATGCCGAAACCTACCCCGTGTCATTGGGCATGAGGTAAATGGCACCCTCATTATTTCCAGACTGGTCGTTCAGAGGTTTGTTGAGGAAAAGATGTATATACTGTGGCGTGCGATTTGTAATGTTTAAAGGTTTCGAGCACGGCTCAATTATTCAGTGGATGATGGCTCAATCGCTCGTACTAAAGGGTGTTCTTGGTGGCAATTACTTGGGGTCGTAGGCTCAATATGCAGTCCGTGACGGTCAGTCAGTCAGTCGGTAACTCTTGAATTTTGACGGTTCGTGGCACAGCAGATCGGGAAAACGGAGGTCGATGGCTCGTTCGTATGTTCGACTTGCTTCAACTTGGGGATGGGTGGAATGGCAGCTATTCTGGTTTTCTTGGCGGTTCTGTATCCTATGCAGGGTATCCTTGGGTTCCTTGGCTGGGTTTCCTGGAGGGGGGTCCATGGTCTTGAATCTTGAATGTGCTACTTGAATGTGCAGGTCTTGGTTTGAATGGCAGCTGGGTTAATGGGGTCTTGGCAGCATTCTTGAATTAAGTGGGGCAGTTTCCTTGAGTCTTTTCCCAAAGTTCTTACAATCAACCTTGGTCTTTCAGAACTTAAGTTGGCTGTTAAATCAATGGGCTCAGTGTCTTGACTTATATCTTGAGTATCTGGGGTAGTGGCAATTTCTATAGCAGTTTCTTTTTCATAGCAGTGGTCTTGAACAAGAGTTATCCTTGGCTCTTGGAGTCTTTTCCCAAAGTTCTCAAAACATAAGTTGGCTTATCTTACACTAGACTTCTGTGTCATTCAGATAAAAAACCAATTGACTGAGGTTTATTTACTCTTTCTTCTGAGTTATTATATATAAGTTTTGCTATTGGTTTGTCAGTGGCAATGGTTGCTAGCTATGCTATTGGCTTGCCGGTGGTAATAGTTTAGTGATTATGTTATTGGCTTGCCAGTGGCAATATACTAGTGGCAAGGAGTATTACACTAATAACATGAGGGTTAGGGTTCTTGTGCCACTGACAAGAAATATTTGGGGTAGCTATCTATATACAGTTAAACTATAACACACTTGTATAGAGATGGGGTGACTAACTAAATTAGGAAAGGCTGGAATACCTTTGTACAGCACTATTAGTAAAGAATATTAGTTAGCCAGATATGATATAGGTGCATTTGTCAGTAATAAAGAGGCACTGATCTATACTTTAAATAATATAGTACTCTTCATCAGTGGCAAGTGAATCATCTTGCTGAATTGTGATTTTATCATTTTGCTCTTTCGAAGAGAGAGAGCACTGGCCAAGAGATGAGAGGGTAGAATGGTGGCCAATTATTTTCAACAACATTCTCCAATTCTTGTACTGCTTAGATATAGATGAAAGACTGATAAATGCTTTACTGTTCTTCTTCTTCTTCTTCTTTTATAGATTTGTCAGTTTCTGTATTAAAGATAGCTGCTTTGGGAGCAGAGTCTTGGGGTTCTTTCTTTTAAACAGAGACTTTTTGATTCAGTTCCTAAATAATATAATGCAAAGTATAGCTAACAGGGTAGTGAGTAGTTAGGATAGCTCCAGTAGGTACTTTGACAGTAATGGGCAGTCCTTCAAATATTTTCATAAGGCTCATAAGATGATCTTAGTGGTTGTTCCAGAGAGGTATAGTATGGAAGTCTGATTGGGTGGGCTTGGTTTATTGACTTCCCACAGTGATGCAGTTGCTACCAATATAATTAGCTACCTTAGCTTCTACTCAATTGGCTTCTTTAGTAGTAAGGCAGATAATATTTCTAACCATTACTCCTTACAAGTGCACTATAGTCTAGAGTATATAGCAGAAGATTTAGTGGACATAAAGGACTCTCTTGATCAGTCAGCTGGTGGTTAATAGTTTGGCAGCAAAGTCTTTCCAGTCATCTTCTTGAGTTTCATTATGAAGATAGTGACTAATTTCATAGTCAGACTAGAGAGTTATCTGATCAGTAGTATCTTTGAGCTGCTGGATCATAATGTAGCAATAGTTGATAAAGTCAAAGTCTTTAGTATAGAAGTTCAGATAGTCAGAGGTATCTGGGTACCAGATAGCTATCTTGATAGTATTAAAGATAAGGGTCTTGAAGCTTAGCAAAGAAGTAGAATGGTGGGAGGTCTAGTTGGAGTAGTGAGAGGAAGATATTATATATAGGGTACTTGTTCTTCAGTGTCAATTCTTGAGGCTAAAGCTAGGTTCTTTAAATAATGTGGCCTTCATTTTGGCTCAGATTATCATTACTTCATTTGGTATAGTCACTTAATGAATTAGGTTGGTTATTTGATTGTCATACCATTATATTATCTGATTCTAGCAGTCACTGATGCTCCATATTCTGACATTGTTGATTGTGTACATCATATCTGCTCCTTGCAAAATTAGAGCCATCCTCAGTAGTGAGAGTAATATAGAGATTGCAGAGACTTAAATTTCTCCAGAAAATAAGTTGTCAGCATATTGATGAGGACTGGCCATCCTTATATAGAATAGAGGGCCTATTACTGGACTAACTATCCAGGAGGGGTTTGAATCTAGCTAGTAGCTTCATTTTGGTATGCTTCAGTCTACTAGGTGTCCTGCTAGTTCTGGGGTCTTAAGATAAACTTCTGATGCTTAAGGTACTAGTTATTGCTATATATTGTCAATAATTCAAGAAAGTCAATATAGGGATTGGGTAATGCATTTTATTTCTACTGAGTAGTAGGGTCTAATGTAGTTGTGGTGTATCTTGGTCTTGAGTATAACTTTGTTTAGGATCTTGAGTTGGTAGGTGTGATTTGTGAAAACTTAGTAAATGAGATAAGATCTCTCCCATTTTGATTCAAGCTTAGCACTCTAGTTTCCTTTTATGATAGTATGGTATACCAAGACTTGCTGTCTAATGAGCAGAGGTTCCAAGTCAGCCTTGTAGTCATAGTATTTTTTTTGTCTTTCCTGGGCTTTGGTGATGAATTCTTGTACTTGCTGATATACTTTATATAACTAGGTGATTTCTTCTGTGACTCTTTTTATCAAATTCAGCTAGATTGGTTCCTCAGAGTCTTGAGCTTCTCAGCCATATATTAGATAGAAAGGAGTCTATTGGATAGCAGTTACCTTAGAGGTACAGATGCTGAATAAGATTGCTAGTAAATAGATATCTCAGTTCAGTTGATCTCTAGTTCTGCTGAGACCTCACTTGATGGTCTGGTTCATTCATTCTATGAGTCCATTTGTCTGAGGATGGTAAGCCATTATTAGTTATAGCTTAATCTTGAAGTTGCTTGCAAAGGTCTTTATGACTTTGTTGATGAATTCTCAGCTCTGGTCTGTGATGATTTCCTGGAGAACACTGTGGTGGCTATAAACTTTATCATACAGGATTTCAATAATTGTCTGGGCATCAGCAGTCTCAATGGTGAAGACTTTAGGCCATTTTATCAAGTAGTCTTTGATGGTGAGGATATAGCATCTTCCTTGGCTGATTACTGATAGGAGTCTGATAATATCTATTTCTAGTCTTTGAAAGACTCTAGCTGATGCTGTAATCAACATTAATGGTACTCTATCAGTTAGCTTCTATCAGTATCTTTGGCAGATATCACATTGTTAAATGTGTGTTGAAATTTGTTTCTTCATCTTAGGCCACCAGTATTGCTTCTTAATTCTTGCAATAGTGGTACCAATTCCTTGATATGTATTCTGGTCATGATTTGTTATTAGGATTTTTGGTACTTCATCTTTTCTTGGAACTTGGGTGTATCAATCTCTTTCAATTCTCCAAAGTTTATCATTATCTTCTTGAAATTTCTTAAAGTTCCTCTAGATGAATAGCTTGTGGGCTGGCTGGATTCCTTTCTTGAAGCTCCTATGGTACAGACTCCAGGTGAGGGTAAGGCATAGTTCTTAATTTATTTGGGTGAGTGGGAAGTAGCCTTCTCTCATAAGGGCTCCTTTTTTGTTGAGTTCAAGGGATTTTTGACAGAGTATCAATATTGGAATTCTTGGCATCTTTCTTGTAGACAATAGTGAACTAGTATTTCTGTAAGGATATGATCTATCTAGTAAAGATTCCTGAGGGCTCCAGCTTGTTGAACAACTATTATAGGGCTCAATGGTCTGTAATGAGAGCAAATCTCTTTCCCAAGAGATAGTGTCAGAAGTGGTCTATTGCCTATACTACTGCTAGGCATTCCAACTTGGTGGCTCTATAGTTTGCCTGCAATTCATTTGTGGCCTTGCTAGTATATTTAATAACATACTCTCTCTTATAGTCATCTTGTTGAGACAGAATTGATCCAAGTCCTAGGGCTGAGGCATCAGTTGCCACAATAAATAGTTTGCTGAAATCTGATCATACTAGAACTGGGGCTTTAGTGAGGGCCTTCTTGAGTAGATCAAAAGACTTCTGCTGGTCTTCCTTCTAGTAGAATGGTTGGTCCTTCTTGAAGATGTCTTGGAGAGGTGCTGTCTTATCTAAGAATCTTGAGATAAATCACTAATAGTAGAATACTAATATGAGGAAAGATAGAGTCTCCTTTGCTGAGATGAGAGTTGGGTAGTTCTTAACTTTTTCCACCTTGTAGGGGTCAGCATATATACCTTGAGCTGAAACTACATATCTCAGGTATTTGACTTAGTGTTTTTCAAAAAAATACTTCTTAGTATTGAGTCTGAGTCCTAAGTATCAGATGGTATTGAATACTTCATGAAGATCTTGCAAGTGTTGCTCAAATATCTTAGAGTAGATGATTATATCATCTATATAGACTAGCACATTTTTTCCAATAAGATCTTAGTAGATATAATTCATCATTTGTTGGAATGAAGCTGGTGCATTATAGAGTCCAAATGGCATTTGAAGATATTTGTGCTGTTCTCATCTGGTAATAAAGACCATCTTACAGATATCTTCCTTAGCAATAAGTATTACTTGAAATCCTTGGAACTAGTTAGTAGTGGTCATGTACTTGGCTTTTCTGAGGGCATTAAGGAGGTTGTCAATTCTTGGCAGTGGGTAGGCATCTTCTATAGTAACCTTGTTGAGTTTCCTGAAATCTACAACTAATCTCTATCCTCCTTTCTTTGGTATAATGATTGCTGGTGAAGCCCAAGGGCTTGATGAGGGTCTGATAACTCTGCTTTGTAGCATTTCATCTATGTATTATTGTTTGAATTCAATCAGGTGGTATGGTATTCAGTAGGGATATTGTTAGATTGATTTTGTATCTCCAGTATATATAGGGTGCTCTCTGTATTAGTATGGTGGGAAGTTATTATATATGGTGGTAAATATATTCTTATATTCTTCTATCAACTCTTATATCTGTTTTTGCTGATCCTTGGTCAGAGTTGCCTCAATATTGACAGCTTTGATTGCTGAACTTGCTGAGTCTTCCTCCCTGGTACCATCAGTCTTACCAAAGAGGGCTTGCTGTTTTCCAAAAACTCAAAGACTTCTTCCTTATAGGTGTCTATCAGTAGTTCAAAATATCCCAGTATTGTTCCTTTGAGAATAGTGATTATCTTGAAGCCTATGTTTCTGATAGAGAAATGAATCAGTAATATCTGGTCATGAATTCATTCCTTGGTCAAGAGTATGTGGTACTTTTCTCAAAGCTTTAGTGATGGCTCAAATATCAGGTTATTAGCTTTCACTGGAAGGTACATATTGAGGCCTCTTTGCTAGTAAGGCTGCAGGATGATATCTTCTCTTGCTCAGATGGAGTGGCAGATATAGAATCTCATTTGTCTGAACTGGGCTACTCTTGCTATATGGACCTTGATGGGTGATGCCTGGTGGTCTCTATTGGTGCTTCCAAAGTCTCCTTGTTCTCTCTTAATGCTGTCTAGTTGCTTCACCTCTTGAATGATAGGCTACAAAGTCTTGATAAAGAGAATTTGACAGATAGCTTTCAAGAGGCTGAAGTATCAGTGATTCCTTCCAGTATTGCAAATAATGACCTTCAGAGAACCTTGATAGTCCTGATCAATGACTCCTCCTTCCACAGTAATTTCTTTGGCTGCCAAGAATGATCTTGATATTAGTTGACCATAGAGTCCTGGTGGTATGATAAGTGCAATTTGGAGGTCAAAGGTTCTGGTGCTTTTGGGTCAGATTGTTGCCTGATAGGGGAGATAGAGATTATATCCAACTGATCCTTCCATTTGTACAAGAGGGGGCTGTACTCAGGGTGAAAGCAGCTTGACTTGAATAACTGGCTGAGCCTTGAGGAATGGTACTCCAGTGGCTATAATTATGGGTGAGAACTCTATTCACTCTGGTTTGAAGAATGGCCAGTGTACTCCTGTCTTCAGGTTCCTCATATAGTTGAATCCAGTCCTTCTAAGAGAGTCCAGGGCTTCTATAAGGATGAAGGTGAGATTGACTCCTTATTCACCTTGATGTGGGCAGCAATACTAATGAATGATAGTAAGAACTTCTAATAGTAGGTCTCAGATAGTAGTCTTATTCTTGGCCTTACAGTCTCCTTCATGGTTAATCTTCTTGTACTTTTGACAGACCCAGCAAATTTGAGGTTCTTGTAGAGTAGAGTTCTTTCTCTTGACTTAGCTCTTGCAGACATCCTCACTGAGGTAAATACTTTGATGTTTATACCAGTAACAGGTAAAGGTCTTTCCACAATCACAGTGTCCTTTCTTGACAAAGTCTTCATTTTGCTTCTTTACTTCCTTACTGATAGAGTATCTCTTCTGATACTTATCATAGGTTAGCAAAGTGATCTGAAAGGCTCAGATAATGGTATAGGAACTATTTTTGTCTCTTTTGATTGTGAGAGTCTCCACAGGTTGACAGAAAAGGACCTTCTGTCATTCTTGGTAAGTCTTCTTGAAGGTCTTTGGTGTTGAGAGTTGTACTTAACTAAGGACCAGTGCTCATTTCAATTTATCTCTATCTTTGATTACTGACATTGGAATCTTCTTGAGATCAGTTGCTGCAGTTATCCCTTGGTGAGTAGAAGCAGTTGTAGTGCTTGCATATATCTAGGTAGAAGGCTCACATGATTTAATTTTCTACTAGTGGGAGTGGTGGTTGTATGGATTGTTCTATAAACTTGAGTATGCACTTTTATTGTTGGCTCTATCGATACTTGCTTTCAGACCTTCAATGTCAATGACTTCAACAAAGGGGTCTTCTGGTTCACTATCTTGTTCTCTAGAGACATCGAAGTTACTTCCCAGCTCTTGCAGGAAATTAGCTTCACTTTCATCTTCTGTTGTGGTAAAGGTGTCACTATATTCTTGCCATTCTGTCTCTGAAGCTTGGCTCACTTTTCTCAACAATCCTCTTGACTTAATTGGCACCTTGTGTTTCTGTCCATAGATGGAGAAGACTAGGAGTTATCTCTTAATGTTCATATTTGCTCTGACTTAGTATAGTCAGTCTGTTTCCAAGATTAGATCATATGAGATTACAGGGGTCACAACAGCTTGAGGTATATTGAGGTAGGCTTTCCTTACTTGAATAGAGATAACTCATATAAGTCCAAGAAGAGTGGATGCTAATCCATCTGCCATGATGACTCTTGCCTTTATTACTTCATCAATTCTCTATCTGATTCTCTCTAACATTCTCTGGGTGATGATACAGACTACTGCTTCAGGGTTGACAAGGATTTAGGCATTTTCTCCATATACCTTTCCATTTGTGAGTCTTGTGGATTGATGTTCTTGACATCAATTTTCATACACCATATGGATAGTGCTGGGCTCTTATATATGTAGTCCTTGAACAGAAAGTCTCTCAGTATCTTTCTTGGCTTCCTTCAGGAATTTTCGTCTCACTTCTGGGACATTCTTGAGAACTTGCTCAATGGTGAGTCCTGCATTCTGTTGGTGGATTTATTCCCAAAGTGAGGCTGCTACATGGGGTTTACTACTCCTCCAATGTCTGGTTTCTTGGGGGCAAGGTCTCTCATTCCTGATGGACATCTCATCTGCTGAGAATTCTATACTCATGTACTCATCTTCTTCAAGATTAGGTAGAGAAGTAGTCCTTGATACTCTTGATGGTCCAGCCTCAGGCTCAGGGGTGTCTCTTCTGACTTACTTGTCATTTTCCTGAGGAGTGTCTAAGGAGGAATACTTATGTCTTGGGTGCTTGCCTGTGGATACTGTTACTGGCAATAGTGGCAAGAGTGGGGTCCTTAAAGGTCTTCCTTATCCTCTGATCTGTGCTGGGGTGGTATCCCAAGTCACCTTAGAAGAGAAGGCTTTATAGTATGAATATATGTTATCTTAGCCATGAAGCCAGACTACTTCTTCTTCCATTTCTTGTGTCTTTTCATCCACCTGAATGAGATTGACATTTTTGTCATTAGACTGAGTAGCTTGCTTCCTCAGACAGAATCTTTGGATATGGCCTTGATTTTCATAATTGAAATAAGTAGAGTCTGCAGTTGTAGTTGGTAGTGTCTGAGAAAAACTTCTATTGTCTTGTTGTTAGTAGTCTGGTCTGCTGTCATGATGATAGTCTTGTTGTCTTCTATCTTGGTTCTTCAGCTGTACCACAGTGATGGCTAGATCTTTCATCTGTTTGATGAATATGGTCATAGGGTCCTCTTGAGCTCTCAACAGTGGCTGCTGCTGTTATTGTTGTTGTCTGAATTGAGTTGAAGTTGAGGGAGGAGGTCTGTTCTTATAGGTGGCAATCTGGGCTCTGAGGTAGGTATTCTCTTGTTCTACTATAGTTCCTCAGGTCCTTAGGGCCTCAGCTCTAATTGGTTCATGATGTTCTTATACTTGCTAGACTGGTCTATAATCTGCTTTCCAACATCTCTACACTTCAGTGACTTTCTACTCAATACTCTGATAATCCATTCTAATGACTTGTCTTTGGAGCTTTGGATATAAGCCATTGAGGAAGGTAGTTGAAGCTAGTGCCAGTTGGACTACAGGCTGCAAGTTTGCTTTGATTATTTGAGCTTAGATCTGATGATAGAAGCTCTTCAGGGTTTTATTGGCAGCTTGACTCATATAGATTAAAGCTTTTTGTACTTCTTGTTATTGCTTGAGACCATTGAACTAAATATGGAGCTATTCCTTATGGATGTTGTATCTTGGTATATAATTTGCATTCAGTGCAAGATGGGTATTTTGTTCTTCTCTGTGGATTTCTCCTCCATTCTGCTTGACTTAGTTGTATCTCTGGAGAGCTGGGCCTCTCAAAAGTAACTTCATAATCCTAAGCTTTCTCTGGGCATCCCATTGCTTGGCAGCTGCTTATACCTCAATTTCTCTAATAAACTTCTTGATATCTTCACTGTCTGCTCTATGGACCTTCTGGAGGTAGCTTATGTCTGGCTTATCTTCACTATCTTTACTATCTGAGTCTGGTTCAGGAGTAGTATTCCTTGATGGTCCTTGTGGAGATAGAGATGGTGAAGGTGCTTGATTTATAGAGAGTACTGGTAGAGAGTGGTGTCTCAGTAGTATAGAAGATCTGGCTCTTCTGACTAAGACCAGAATAAATGTCCTTGAGGGTAGTAATCTCCTAATTGACTGATGATAGCTATTGAATACTGAGGCACTAGAAGGGCTGGTATTTCTTATTTCTTATAGATAGTGGTAGGGAGTAAGTAACCAAGATACTGAAGCTCAGATAATTGGAAGTATAAGTGGGCTAATATAACTGATGTTGGATTCATCTGCTTCTTACTATTGTAAAATAGGGTGATTCTGTTCACCTTGCTGGAAGTCTGTATTGCTATCTGTATAGTAGTATAGATTGAACTTGTCTCCTGAGTTATGTAGATGGTAGTCTTTCTCTCCTTCTGATGTTTCAAAGTATACTTGGTCTAGTAGAGTAGCTCAGTTGATGGCTGTGATTATATAGTCACTCCTGTCTGAGTTCTTTCTATAGATTTGGGTTTGGTACTCCTCAGGAAGATCTTCTTTTAGATCTTGAAGCTAAAGGGGTTCTGGTTGTCCTCAGAATTATCTCCTTTCCCTTGAGGTCAAGCCATAATCTAGGTCACTTTTTTTCTCTGATTCAGTTTTCTGGTTGCTGTTTCTGAACAGAGTTCTGGCTGCTGTCCTGACAATAGTATGGGTCTTCTTTTCTGCTAAAGAGGGCTGTTGCTGGCCCTGAACTTGTTGCTGGCTAGGTCCTCCTAAATTCTCCACTATAGATAGCTGCTGGGTTCTTGAGCCAAATGGTCAAGTCTTTAAGAAAACTATTCCCAGTTGAGTCCTTAAAATGTAGCATGTGATTTGTAATGTTTAAAGGCTTCAAGTATGGCTCAATTATTCAGTGGATGATGGCTCAATTGCTTGTACTAAAAGGGCATTTTTAGCAGTAATTACTTGGGTTTATAGGCTCATATGCAGTCTGTAATGGTCAGTTGATTGGTTGATAACTCTTGAATTTTGACAGTTCATGGCACAGTGGATTGGAAAAATAGAGGTCAATGGCTCATTTATATATTCAACTTACTTCAACTTGGAGATGGGTGAAATAGTAGCTATTTTGATTTTCCTGGCAGTTTTGTATCCTATGCACTACTTAAATGTATAAGTCTTGGTCCAAATGGCAGCTGGATTAATAGGGTCTTAATAGTGGTCTTGAATTAAGCAGAGTAGTTTCCTTAAGTATTTTCCCAAAGTTCTTATACTCAACCTTGTTCTTTAAGAACTTAAGTTGACTGTTAAACCAATGGACTCAGTATCTTGACTTGTATCTTGAGTATCTAAAGTAGCAGTAATTTCTATAGTAATTTTCTTTTTATGGCAGTGGTCTTGAACAAGAGTTATCCTTAACTTTTTGAGTCTTTTCCTAAAGTTCTCATAACTTAAGTTGGCTTATCTTATATTAGACTTCTGTGTTATTTAGATAAAAAACCAATTGACTGAGATTTATTCACTCTTTCTTCTGGATTATTATATATAAGTTTACTATACCCTAGTGATAAGGACTAAGTTATTGCTATTGGTTTGCTAGTAGTGATAGTTGCTAGTGTAACGTGCCTGGCTCAATAGAGGCAAATTACAAGGTTGGGTGGCAGTGTAGATTGGCTTGAGCCCCCAGTTACTTTGTCAAAAAGCAACAAAATGTTCAGGTTCTGGTACTAGTGTTGGTGTTTAGTGATATAATATTCAACAGCTAGAGACTTTCTGCGTGCGATTTGGGCGATTTCCTTTTTAGGCGGTGTTCTTGGGTTGCGCATGTGAATGGGTTTCCTTCAGACGATCTCTACGTAATGGTCGATAATTTCGTGTGACCCGGGTGGTCAGATTTGGCGGTCTTCCTTAATAGAGCGGGCTCTCTGGGAACCGGACGATCAGTTTCCTTGTGACGGGCGATCGGGTTCCTTATTCGGGAAGGCGGACTAAATACGGCGGATTTCTCAGGTGCGGTCTCTTCGAACGATGCGGGCGAACGAGGCGGCGAACGATGTGGTTGAGCGGTCGATGTGGTCGAGGCGATTTGAGCGGTGTGGACTTGAACGATGCAGACGATCGGCGGAATGCGGCGGATCGGCGGACAAGATGTAGAACGATGCGGATCGGCGGTACGTGGCGGATCGGCGGACTTAAACTGGCGGATTACTTGGAAACGGACTTGAAAATGGCGGCCTTTCCTGGCGGCGAACTTAAACAAAAACGGCGGACTTCAGGCTTATCTGGCAAGCGAACCAAAAACGGCGGACTTCTTTGTATCGGAAAGTGGACCGGAGTGGAAATGAACAAGCTCACAATCTCCTTTTAACAGTGGCTCGTCGGCAGGCGTATCTCCTAAGTGTTGCAATCCAATCTTTAGGACCAAGGGGCTTTTGGCAGGCGTTTCTCCTAAGTGTGTTTGGCAGGCAGACTTGTCTTTTGCTTTGGATTCAATTTTGGACTGAGGTTTATTCACTCTTGTCTCTGGGGTATTTTATACATTTGTGGTTGCTATCTGGTTGCTATCTGGCTAACTATAGAGTGCTATTTATATCAGGTATTTCTGTTTTTGGTACTAGTGTGCA
>RQIL01045357.1:0-14195 GCA_003951145.1 Jimgerdemannia lactiflua
AAAAAAAAAAAAAAAAAATACTTGTCATAGGTCGGCAGAGTAACTTGAAGGGCTCAGATGATGATATAGGAGGTATTGCTGTCCCTTTCGATGGTGAGAGTCTCTATGGGTTGGTGGGAAAGGACCTTCTGCTGCTCTTGGTAAGTCTTCTTGAAGGTCTTCGGAGTTGGAGGCTGAGCTCAGCTGTGGACTGGTGCTTGTTTCATTTCATCTTTATCGATAATTGTTG
Organism: Jimgerdemannia lactiflua; assembly: GCA_003951145.1. NCBI lineage: Eukaryota > Fungi > Mucoromycota > Endogonomycetes > Endogonales > Endogonaceae > Jimgerdemannia > Jimgerdemannia lactiflua. Next base: position 230 of record RQIL01045357.1, read on the forward strand.
GCATCAGAACCTTCTTGAGATCCAGGACTTGGCAGGTGTTGCAATTATCCCTTAGTGAATAGAAGCAGTTGAAGTGCTCACACATACCTAGGTGGAAGGCTCATGAAATTCAGTTTTCTATCAGTGGGGGTGGTGGTTGCATGGAAGGTCTTGCAAACTCAAGTGCTGTTCTCTCATTATTGGCTCTGTCGATACTTTCAGCTAGACCTTTGATGTCAATTACTCCAATAAAGAGTTCTTCTGGCTTGCTATCTTGATCTCTGGGAGCATCAAAGTCACTTCTCATTTCTTGCAGGAAATTTGCTTCACTCTCATCTTCTTCCTCAGTAGTGGTGAGTGTGTTACCATATCCATACCATTCTGTCTCGGGAGCTGAACTTGCTTTCCTTGATAATCCTCTTGACTCAATGGGTACCTTGTGCTTCTGTCCATGGATGGAGAAGATCAGGAGTTGCCTTCTGATGTCCATGTTGGCTCCAACTCAGTACATCCAATTGGTTCCCAAGATCAGATCATAGGAGGTTGTGGAAGTTATGATGGCTTGAGGTACATTGAGGCAGGCTTTCTCTACTTGAATGGAGATATCTCGTACAAGTCCAAGAGGGGTAGATGCTGATCCATCTGCCATGATGACTCTTGTTTGGTTCCTTCATCGATTTCCCAACCAATTCTCTCTAACATTCTTTGAGTGATAATGCAAACTGCTGCTCCAGTGTCGATGAGGATTTAGGCATTTTCTCCATGCACTTTTCTGCTTATAAGTCTTGTGGATTGATGTTCTTGTTGTCGATTTTCATATACTGTATAGATAGTGCTGGGCTCTTGTGTGTGTGGTCCTTGAACAGAAAGTTTCTTGGTATCTTCCTTGGCTTCCTTCAGGAATTTTCGCCTAACTTCTGGGGCATTCTTTAGGACTTGCTCAATGGTGAGGCCTATATTCTGTTGATGGATCTGGTCCCAAAGAGAGGCTGCTGCATGAGGCTTGCTGCTCCTTCGATGTTTGGTTCCTTGGGGGCAAGGTCTCTCATTTCTAGTGGGCATCTTGTCTGCTGAGGACTCCATACTTATATGCTCATCTTCTTCAAGGTCAGGCAAGGAATGGTCCTTGATACTCTTGATGGTCCAGCCTCAGGCTCAGGGGCATCTCTTCTGACTCGCTCATCATTTTCCTGGGGAGTGTTTAAGGAGAAATGGCCATGTCTTGGGTGTTTGCCTGTAGAGACTATTACTGGCAGAGGTGGAAGTGGGGTCCTTGGTGGTCTTCCTCATCCTCTGGTCTGTGTGGGGGCGGCATCTCAAGTCACCTTAGATGGGAAGGCTTCATAGTACAGATAGGTATCATCTTGACCATGGAGCCAAGCCACTTCTTCTTCCATTTCTCATGTCTCTTCATCCATCTGAATGAGATTGACATTTCTGTCATTGGACCAGGTAGCTTGCTTCCTTGGGCAGTGCCTTTGGATATGGCCTTGATCTCCACAGTAGAAACAGGTAGGGGCATAGGAACTGGTTATAGCTGAGCCTATGGTTGTAGCTGGTGGTACCTGAGAAGAACTCCTGTTGTCTTGTTATCAATAGTCTGGCCTATTATCACAATGGTAATCTTGTTGTCTTCCTCCTTGATTCTTCAGCTATGCTACTACAATGGCTAAGTCCTTCATCTGTTTGGTGAGTATGGTCATTGGGTCTTCTTGTACTCTTGGTGGCTGCTGCTGTTGTGGTTGACTAAATTGGGCTGGAGCTGAAGGTGGGGGCCTGTTCTCATAGTTGGCCAACCGGGCTCTGAGGAATACATTCTCTTGTTCTGCTGTGGTAGTTCCTTGAGGTCTTGGAGGTTCAGCTCTAGCTGGCTCTCGGTGGTCTTACTGGGCTGGTCTGTAGTCTGCTTTCCAACATCCTTGCACTCCAGCAACTTGCTGCTCAATACTCCGATAACCCATCCTAATGACTTGCCTTCTGAGTTCTGAGTATAGGCTGTTGAGGAAGGTAGTGGATACCAATGCCAGTTGGACTGCAGGCTGGAGGTTTGCCTTGATCATTTGTGCTTAGATCCAATAGTAGATACCCTTCAAGGTTTCATTGGGTGCCTGAGTCATATAGGTTAAGGTCTCCTGTGCTTCTTGTTGATGCTCAAGACCATTAAACTACACGTGGAGCCAGTTCTTATGGATGGTATACCTTTGGGGATAGTCAGCATTCTGAAGGTGGTCGAGGCATTCTTGTCTATAAATATCTCCTCCAATAACCTTGGCCTAGTTGTATCTCTGCAGGGCTGGGCCTCTCAAAAGTGATTCGATGATTCTGAGTTGTCTTTGAGCATCTCATTGCTTGATAGCTGCTTATACCTTGATTTCTCCAATGAACTCCTTGATGTCTTCACTGTCTGCTCTGTGAAACTTCTGAAGATAACTTATGTCTGGCTCATCTTCACTATCCTTATAGTCTGAGTCTGGTTCGAGAGTAGTGTTTCTTGAAGGTTCTTGTAGAGAGGGGCTCGGTAAAGGTGCTTGATATGTAGGAAGTGGTGGTAGAGGATGGTGTCTTGGCGGTGTAGGGGATCTGGGTCCACTGATTAAGGCCAGGGTGTAGGTTCTTGAAGGTGGTGATCTCCTAATTGACTGGTAAGGGCTATCAAATGCTGAGGCTCCAAGAGAAGCATCATTCCTTGTCTCTTGTAGATAGTAGTGAGGAGTAAGGGACTAGATTACTGAAGCTCGGACAATTGGTGGTGCAAGTGGACTGATATAACTGATGGTAGATTTGTCTGCCCCTTGCAGCTGTAAAGTAGTGGGGTCTGGGTTGCTATCGGTATGATGGTATAGGTTGAACTCATCTTGTAGATTGTATGGATGATAGTCCTCTTCTCCTTCAGATGTTTCAAAGTAAACTCAGTCTGAAGAGATGGCTCAATTGACAGCTGTGGTAATGTAGTCACTTTGGTCAGAGTTCTTCCTATAGATTCAGGTCTGATACTCTTCAGGAAGATCTTCTTCTAGGTCTTGAAGCTGAAGGGGTTCAGGTTGTCCTCTGAGTTGTCTTCTCTCCCTTGAGATCAAGCTGTAGTCTGGGTCACTTCTGTCCTCAGATTCAGTTTTCTGGCTACTATTTCTGAACAAGGACTTGGCTGCTGTCCTGACAATAGTATAAGCCTTCTTTTCCACTGAAGAGGGCTATCTCTGAACTTGTTGCTGGCTAGGTTCTCCTGGAGTCTCCAATGTAGATAGCTGCTGAGTTCTTGAGCCAAAAGGTCAAGTCTTTAGAAAACTATTCCTGGTTGAGCCCACAAAATGTACATGCATTTTGTATAACTATAAGCTTCGAGCTTGGCTCAATTGTGCCACTTCGTGAAGCATGGACGATATGTTGAGATGGGTTATAAGTGGTGGTCACATGATCAGATCATTCGAAATGTTGTCAAAAGCTTGGTGGTCGATGACAGCTCAGATGGCTCATTTGTTTAGTAGATAATAGATGGACGATGGCTCAATATGTGGGTCGATTAGCATGCATGAGCTGTATCTTGAATATGTGGAGGGTCTATAACAGTTGGTCGATTGGTCAGTAACTCTTGAATTGGATGGCTCATGGTGCAGCAGGTAAAGAAAATGGAGGTTGATAGCTTGCTTGTTTGTCTGACTTGTTAACTTGATGTTGGGTAAATAGTGACTGCTCTGGCTTGCGAATGTCAGTCTAGTATCCTATACAGTGGGTATTCTTGGGTTCCTTGGGTCTTTATACTTGAATATACAGGACTCGAATCTTGAATGCAGGCTGAATGACGGTTAATGGGATCCAAATGCATGGCTGGGTCGATTGTGTGATGGTTTGAATAGGCAGTCAGTCCGAATACATAACTAGTGGGATCTTAGTGATGGTCTCCTTAACTTGGCGGTTTCTTGAACTGAACAGAGCAGTTTTCCTAGCAGTCCTTTGAAGTTCATGGTGGTCTGTAGTGGCGAATTCCTAATGATTTTCCTGGCGATTTCTTGGCAGTGGTCTTGAACATGGCAAGAGTAATTCTTTTACTCAAACTTCCAAGCTTTGATGCTCCAGATTATTATCTTGTTCTCTGAATTATCCAGTCTCTTGGAGGCAGTTGTTTCTCTTTTAAACTCGAACTAAATGATCTTGAATCTTGAATACACAGCTGGATCGTAGCAAGAGAAATTCTTTAACTCAAACCTCGAGCAATCATTGCTCTAGTTGTCTTATTCTCAGAATTCCAGTTCTCTTGAAGGCAGGTGGTTTCTTTGTAAAACTCTCAAACTGACTGAGGTTTATTCACTGCAGTTGGGGGGGTATTTATATATATTTGCTCATGCTGAATGTATGGTTGCTATCTGGTTGCTATTGTTATCTGTAGTTAACTATAGTGTGGCTATATTACATGGTTAAGCTATTGGTTTGTAGGCCACAATGAGACAAATGTTTACTGCTGAATAAGGATACAGATATAATACTGAATGCAGATATGCCATTGGCTCACATGATGCAACAGGTGATTATACTGGAATATGGATATGGTAATGCTGAATGCAGATGCACCATTGGCATGCATGATGTGATGGGTGATTACCAACATAGGGTTAGGGTTGCTGACAAAATGCTTAAACAGTATAGTATCCTTTATCAGCGGCAAACACTTGCTGGGATGTGACTTCATCATTCTGTTCCTCAAAAAGAGGAAGCACCAGCCAAGAGGTAAGGGGGTAGAATAGTGGCCAATCATCTTCAACAACGTTCTCCAATCCTTGGACAGCTTGAATGTGGAAAGAGGACTGATAGACTCTCTATTGCTCTTTCTCTTCTTCTTTTTCTGAGGATTCGTCAGTTTCAGTATCAGAGGAGGCTGCTTCAGAAGTAGGATATTGGAGTTCTTGATCCTCCTCTTCAAAGACTGGGACTTCTTGAGCTTCCTCTTAATTTGGCTCCCAAATTATATGATGCAAATTAAGGCAAATGAGATGATGGGTCATTTGGGTGGCTCCAGTGGGTACTTTCATAGTGATGGGGGGTCCTTTAAATATCTCCATAAGGCTCATGAGGTGACCTTGATAGTTATCTTGGAGGGGGGTGGTGTGGAAACCTGGCAAAGTGGGTTTGGTTTGTTGGCTTCCCACAGTAATACAGTTACTTCTGATATAGTTGGCTACTTCAGCTTCTACCTAGTTGGCTTCTTCAACTATCAGGCAGGTGAGGATTCCAATGGTTACTCCTTGCAAATGTGCTATAGCCCAGGGGACATGGTGGAATATCTGGTGGATGCGGAGGGCTCTCTTGGCCAGCCAACTGGTGGTTAACAATTCAGTAATGAGGTCTTCTTGGTTGTTTTCTTGAGTTTCGTTGCAAAGGCAGTATCTGATTTCATAGTCATGCCAGAGAGTCATCCACTTGGTGGTATCTTTGAGCTATTGGATCATTATGTACTGATAGTTAATAAAGTGCCCAAGGTCTTCAGTATAGAAGTTCAGATGGTCTGAGATATCCGGACACCAGATAGCCTTCTTGATGGCATCAAAGACAATAGTCTTGAGACTCAGCAGAGGAGTAGAGTAGCAGGAGGTCTGGTTGGAGTGGTGGGTGGGTGGCATTGTATATAGAGTACTTGTTCTTTGGTGCCAATTCTTGAGGCAGAGGCTGGGTTCTTTAAATAACATATTCTTCATTTCAGCTTGGATTATCATTGCTTCTTTTGGTATGATCACTTGACAGATTAGGTTATTCATTTGATTGTCATACCATTGTATTATCTGATCTTAACAGTCACTTGTACTCTATATTCTGATATCGCTGATTGTATATATCACAGTAGATATCCCAGTTCAGTTGATCTTGGGTTCTTCTGAGACCTTGCTTGATGGTTTGGTTCATTCACTCGGTGAGTCCATTCACTTATGGGTGGTAAGCTGTTGTTTGCCACAGCTTGATCTTGAAGTTACTTACAAAGGTCTTCATTGCTTTGTTGACAAATTCTTGGCCTTGGTCTGTGATGATTTCTTGAGGAACACTATGATAACTGAAAATTTCATCATACAGGATTCCAATAATTGTCTGAGCATCAGCAGACTCAATGGCAAAGGCTTTGGGCTATTTCATCAGGTAGTCTTCAATGGTGAGAATATAGTGTCTTCCTCAGCAAGTTACTGATAGGGGTCCAATTATATCAATTTTAAGTTTCTGGAAGACTCTGGCTGGGGCTGGGATTGGCATTAATGGTACTTTGTCAGTTGGCTTTTGTTAGTATCTCCGGTAAGTATCACATTGTTGAATGTATATGGAAATTTATTTCCTCATCTTAGGCCACCAGTATCTTTTCTTGATTCTGGCAATAGTAGCTCTAATTCCTTAGTGTGCATTCTGATCATAGTTGACTATAAGTATTCTTGGTATCTCATCTTCTCTGGAGACTTGGGTGTATTGATCTCCTTCTACTCTCCATAGTTCACTGTCACCTTCTTGAAATTTCTTGAAGTTTTTCTGGATAAATAGCTTATGAGCTGGCTGGATTCCTTTCTTGAAGCTCCTATGATGCAGGCTCCAAGGCACAATTCTTAGTTCATTTGGGAGAGTGAAAAGCAGCCTTCTCTTGTGGGAGCTCCTTCTCTTCTTGAGTTTATGGGATTCTTGACAAGGTATCCACATTGGAATTCTTAATACTCTTCTTGTAGACAATGGTGAACTGGTATTCTTGCAGAGATATGATCCATCTGGCAAAGATTCCTGAGGGCTCTGGTTTCTTGAACAACTAATGGAGGGTCTAATGGTCTGTGATGATGGCAAATCTCTTTCCTAAGAGATAGTGTCTGAAGTGATCTACTGTCCATACTACTGTAAGGCATTCTAGTTGGTGGTACCATAGTTCACCTGAGTCTCATTTGTGGCCTTGCTAGCATACTCAATGACATGTTCCTTCTTCTAGTCATCTTGCTGGGATAGAATTAATCCAAGTCCAAGGGCAGAGGCATCAGTTGCCAGAATGAAAGGCTTGTCAAAATTTGGCTGTACCAGAACAGAGGCTTCAGTAAGGGCCTTCTTGAGTAGATCAAATGACTTCTGCTGATCTTCCTTCTAGTAGAATGGTTGGTCCTTCTTGGAGATGTCTTGGAGTGGTGCTGCCTTGTCTGAAAATCTTGAGATAAATCTCCAGTAATAGGATGCTAACATGAGGAAGGATAGGGTCTCCTTGGCTGAGATAGGAACTAGGTAGTTCTTGACTTTCTCCACCTTATGCAGGTCAGCAAGTGTTCCTTGAGCTGAGATAATATACTCCAGATATTTGACTTGGTGTTTTCCAAAGAAGCATTTCTTGGCATTGAGTCTGAGTCCTGAGCTTCAAATAGTATCAAATACTTCATGGAGATCTTGCAAGTATTGCTTAAATGTCTCAGAGTAGATGATTACATCATCTATATAGACTAGTACATTTCTTCCAATGAGATCCTGGTAGACATGGTTCATCATTCTTTGGAATGAGGCTGGTATATTGCAGAGTCCAAATGGCATCTGGAGGTATTCATACTGTCCTCATCTGGTAATGAAGGCTGTTTTGTAGATGTCTTCCTTAGCAATGAGTATTACTTGAAATCCTTGGAACTGATCTGTAGTGGTCATGTACTTGGCTTTCCTGAGGGTATTGAGGAGGTCATCTATTCTTGGCAATGGGTAGGTATCTTCTGTAGTGACTTTGTTGAGCTTTCTGAAATCTACAACTAATCTCCATCCTCCTTTCTTTGGCATGATGAATGCTAGTGAAGCCCAGAGGCTTGATGAGGGCCTGATAACTCCATTTCATAGCATTTCTTCTATATGTTGTTGTTCAAACTCGATCAGATGGTGTGGTGTTCGGTAGGGGCACTGTCAGATAGGTTTTGTATTTCCAGTATATATAGAGTGTTCTCCATATTGATATGGTGGGAAGTTATTGTATGTGGTGGTAAATATATCTTTGTATTCTTCTATCAACTCCTGTATCTGTTATTACTAATCCTTGGTTAAAGTTGTCTCGATGTCAACAACTTTGATTGCTGAGTCTTCCTCCCTGATACCATCAGTCTCACCAGAGAGGGCTCACCATTTCCCAAAAATTCAAAGACTTCTTCCTTATAGGTATCTATCAGTGGTTCAAAATATCCCAGTATTATTTCTTTGGGGATGGTGGTCACCTCAAAGCCCATATTTCTGATAGGGATATAGATTGGTAATATCTGGTCATGAATTTGTTCTTTTGCTAGGAGTAGGTGATATCTTTCTTGAAGCTCCATTGATGGTGCAAATATCAAATTATCTGCTTCTTCTAGGAGGTGTATATCAAGGCCTCTTTGCTGGTAAGATTGCAGGATGATGTCTTCTCTTGCTTGGATGGGGTGGTAGATATAGGGTCTCATCTGTCTGAACTGGGCTACTCTTGCTACATGAACCTTGATGGGTAGTTCCTGGCAGTCTCTATTGGTGCTTCCAAAGCCTCCTTGTTCTCTTTTGGTGCCATCCAGTTGCTTCACCTCTTGGATGGTGGGTTGTGAGGTCTTGATGAAAAGTATCTAACAGATAGCTTTCAAGGGGCTGAAGTTTCAGTGGGTTCTTCTATTGTTGCGGATAATGACTTTGAGAATGACCATATCTAGAGTGCTTGCCTGTTGACACTATTACTGGCAATAGAGGTGGGAGTGGGGTCTTTGGGGGTCTTCCTCATCCTCTAGTCTGAGCAGGTGCTGCCTCCCAAGTTACCTTGGAGGGGTAGGCTTCATAATATAAGGGGGTGTCTCCTTGGTCTCAAAGCCAGGCAGTTTCTTTTTCCATTTGGCAGATCTTTTCATCCATTTGAATGAGATTGACATTTCTGTCATTGGACTGAGTAGCTTGTTTCCTTGGGCAGTGTTTTTGAATATAGCCTTGATTTCTACAGTAGAAACAGATAGAGACATGGAGACCTATTGTAGCTGAGCCTGCAGTTGCAGCTGAGAGTGCCTGAGAGGAACTCCTATTGTCCTATTGTCAGTAGTCTGGCCTGTTATTGTGATAGTAATCTTGTTGTCTTCCTTCTTGATTCTTCAGCTGTGCTACCATGATGGCTAAGTCCTTCATCTGTTTGGTGAGTATGGTCATTGGGTCTTTTTATACCCTTGGTGGCTGCTGCTGTGGCTGTTGACTAAATTGGACTAGAGTTGAAGTTGGGGATCTATTCTCATAGTTGGCTGGCCAGGCTCTGAGAAATGCATTCTCTTATTCTGCTGTAGTTCCTTGGGATCTTGGGGCCTCAACTCTAGCAGGTTCACAGTGAACTTATACTTGCTGAGCTAGTCTGTAGTCTGCTTCCCAGCATCCTTGCACTCCAGTAACTTGCTGCTCAATACTCTGATATCCCATCCTAATGACTTACTTTCTGAGTTCTGGGTATAGGCCATTGAGGAAGGTAGTGGATGTCAATGTCAGTTGGACTGCAGACAGCAGGTTTGCCTTGATTATTTGAGCTTGGATCTGATGGTAGAAACTTTTCGGGGTTTTATTAGGTACTTGAGTCATATATATTAAGGCCTCCTGTGCTTCTTGTTAATGCTCGAGACCATTGAACTACATGTGGAGCAGTTCTTGTAGATGATGCACCTTTTGGAGTAGTCAGTATTCTGAAGATGGTCAAGGCATCTTGTCTATAAATATCTTCTCTGATAACCTTGGCCTGGTTATATCTCTATAGGGCTAGACCTCTCAAGAGTGACTCGATGATTCTGAGTTGTCTTTGGGCATCCCATTGCTTGGTGGCTGCTTGCACCTCGATTTCTCCAATGAACTCCTCGATGTCTTTACTATCTGCTCTATAAAACTTCTGAAGGTAGCTCATATCTGACTCATCTTCACTATCTTCATAGTCTGAGTCTGGTTTGGGGGTGGTATTCCTTGAAGGTCCTTGTGGAGAGGGGCTCAGTGAAGGTGCTTGATGTATGGGAAGTATTGGTAGAGGATAGTACATTGGTGGTATAGAGGATCTGGGTCTGCTAATTAAGGCCAGAGTATAGGTCCTTGAAGATAGTGACCTTTTAATTGACTGATAGTGGCTATCAAATGCTGAGGCTCTAAGAGAAGTGTTGTTCCTTATCTCTTGTGGATAGTAGTGGAGTGTGAGCATCTAAGGTGTAGTGGTCCAGGTAATTAAAGGACCTAGAGGGCTAATATAACTGGTGTTGAACTCATTTGCCCCTTGTGGCTGTAAAGTAGTATGGTCTGGTTCACCTTATTGGTAGCTATCTGTATAGTAATGTGGATCAAACTCATCTTCTGAGTTGTGTGGGTGGTAGTCCTCCTCTTCTTCAGATGTTTCAAAATATACTCGGTCTAGGGGAGTGGCTCAATGGACAGCTGTGATAATATAGTCACTCTGGTCAGAGTTCTTCCTATAAATTCAGATCTGATACTCTTCAGGAAGGTCTTCTTCTAGGTCTTGAAGCTGAAGGAGTTCTGGTTATCCTCTGAGTTGTCTTCTCTCCCTTGAGGTCAGGCCATAGTCTGGGTCACTTCTATCCTTGGATTTTGTTTTCTGGCTACTATTCTCAAGCAAGGTTCTGACTGCTGTCCTGACAATGGTGTGGGCCTTCTTTTCTGCTAAAGAGGGCTGTCTCTGCACTTGTTGCTGACTAGGTTCTCCTGAATTCTCCACTGTAGCTACTGGGTTTTTGAGCCAAAAGGTTAAGTCTTTAAAAAAACTATTCCCAGTTAAGCCTCCAAAATGTAGCATGCTTTTTATATAACTTATAAAGGCTTCTTGCACAGCTCAATGTGCTACTTGGTGAAGCGTGGTCTTGAAAATATATTGTTCACATCAATTACAAGTCAGTGGTTATGTGATGGATCATTCAATTTGTTCGTTGATGGCTTCAGATATCAAAAAAGAGTTGGAAGGTTGATGATGTTGTTGGCAGGAGATCGGTAACAGATATTTGAATATGATGGCTCAATTATTCAGTGATTGATGGGCATGTTGATTAATATGGCAGTGATCAGGGTCCAAATATAGGAGGCAGTTGATCAATGTGCATGGGAGCAGTTAATGTGGCAGTGGACTTTCGAAACTTGAATAAGTGGTCTGGGTGAGTTGGTTGTCGATCATATGTAGGGCAGTAGTGATCTTAAACTAAGCAGCTCATAATTGTTTGTGGGAAATCATTCATAGGTTGGCTCAGTCACTCATATCATACATTCAATTAACTTGCTAACTTGAGGGTGGGTGGTTGTTCTGACAGTCTTCTAGTTCTTGATGGGTCCTTTAACTTGGTGGCAATTTCTTAATAGTTTCCTGACAGTTGATTTCCTTAACTTGGTGGTGGCTTCCTTAGCAGCAGCAATTAACTGACTTGAAAAATTTGCAGTGTTCCATGGCGGCAATTTCTTAACTTGAAGGGTTTCTTAGTGGTAGTCGATTTCCTTAAACTTGGTGGCAGTGGTTTTGAACAAGAGTTATCCTTGGCTCTTAGAGTCTTTTCCCAAAGTTTCTTACAAACTTAAGTTGGTTTATCTTATACTAGACTTCTTTGTCATTCAGATAAATACCAATTGACTGAGGTTTATTCACTGCAGTTTGGGGGGTATTTATACAGAGTTGTGTATGGATTTTGCTAAGTATATAGCTAAGTAATTAGTAATTCCCTACTCTTGAATTAGTGCAGATTTGGAAGTCAAGTAACTAACTAGTAGAATAAGGCTAATCCTTTATTTGTGATAGATAAGGCTAGTTAAAGTATAGTCACTGTTTGTACAACTAACTAATTAGATCAAATTTGACTAATAGAACCATTGCTGTTTAACTTGAAGTTTAGTGTGACTGGGATTATGTCATCTTCTTCTTCTTTCTCATTTTCTTCAGGGTGTCTGGCTAAATCATTTTCTGCAACTTCTACTAGTGAGCTAACTTCAGTTGGAAGTTCTGAGAGTATTGAGGAGATGTCTGCATGTCTTTCCAAGAGGTTATTAAAGTCCTCTTTCTAAAAAACAAATGGGTTGCTGCTATTTCCTTAGTCCTGGTCTTGAGGAGTAATGTCAGCAGTGATGATGTCACTACTGATGATGTCATCATCAGTGAAAGGCATGGAGTACTCTTGCTGCTCTTGTGGTCTCTAGTCTATGAGGTTTTCTTCCACAAAATAGGGGACATCTGTGGGGTTCTGGGGGGTGCAGATTTTCAGAGGAGAGCCTTGGAACAGAGCAATTAAACCATGGATAAACTGGTCTGGATTGTCTTCTAGGAGGGGATTCCAGAGGTCTTGCACTTTTTCACTCTTAATCAGAATGGTAGATTGGGCCTCTTCTGCTACCATCTCTTCTAAGTAGTCCACCTGGCAGTCTGACAGCTCTTGAATATCTGAGGTCTTGATATACTGTAGATTTGGGATAGTCCAGGGAGCATGTCTGAAGATTTGATGAACTCTTCTGGCCAATTGCTACTCATGCCTATCCATGCATATGGCATCTGCAATTTCTTGATGGCTGGCCTCTAGAAATTCTTGGTGGAGGTGTCCCATCTCATACTCCTGCCATATGAGTAGGCATTGAGTGGCCATTGAGATTCTTGTTTCCATTTCACAGTGGTTCAGAGTATAGTGATAGGGGTCTCTTGTATAAAGGTTCAGACTGGGGATTCTTCTAGTGCACAGTCTCATTGCCCTTCTGATGTCATTGAACATCTGTTCTTGAATTGATAGCCCAGGGTGGCTCTTTGATCTTGCTGTTTGGCAGGTGATGACAAGCATTTGTTTTGTGGTAAGTCTTCTTGATTGTAGATGCTGTTGTATCTCTTCTTGATGCTCCTTTTTATATTCTTGAAGGTCTTCTTCTTCAGTCCAGGGGTAGGGTCACCTGATTGTCAGTAGTATACCACTGGGGTCATTATGAGTCAATATGAGTTTCTGATGAAGATTATCTTATGATCAAGATAAGTCATGGATGAGTTATAACTAGTGCTCTCAAACAAATCGAATTAATTCAAATCGAATTGAATTGAGGGTCATTTGAATCAAATTGAATTGGGGATTTTTCAATTCAAATTAAGTTCGAATTGAATTGAATTTGAATCGAATCAAGGGTCTGATTTGAACTCTATTTTTCGAAATGTAATAACTCGACGAATATACGTCCAAATTCAATGAATTTTAGCCTTTTAGATTCCCCTATATAAGAGGAATCTATCAAGCTAAAGATCATTGAATTTGGACGTATATTCGTCAAGTTATTACATTTCGAAAAATAGGGTTCGAATCAGAACTCGAATCGAATTAGCCTTTGATTTGATTCGAATCAAATCAAATTAGACCTTTGATTCGATCAAATTGAATCAAGTTTGGGTCAAATTCGATTCAATTTGATTCATTAGGAGCACTAGTCATGACTTGCACTTGGTGGCTTGCAGTCTTCAGGTTCTGATATCACTAGGTTCAAAGGCATCATCACAATATATTCCCTAAGTATTATAATCCAATTCCTTTAGAATCAAGTAACTCTTAGTAGACATTTCTCCTAAATATATTAGATAATTGATTTTTGCTTTTGAACTTTCAGAATTAAGATTTATTCACTTTTGTCTCTAGAGTATTTTATATATTATAGTTACTATTTAGTTACTATCTAGCTAATTATAGAATACTATTTATAGTAGGTTTAGACCTTAGAGGTCTACTAGATCTTGGGGTCTACTGGACCTTAGGGGTCCACTGGACTTTGGGGGTCTGCTGGACCTTGGGAGTCTACTTTACTTTCTTAATTTGGTTACTATTCTATTTATACAACTTTGAGTAATATACAGAAATAGGTAACTATGCTGAGGTATATAACTATACTATATTAATTATATAAAGATTTTAGTTTACTATATTATTTTCTTGTTATATCAGCCTCCACTAAAGAATGATCTATCCTAGACTATCTTTTAGTCATTATTCCAATATCTATAGATATCTTCTACATCTATATCTTTTTTTTTTTTTTT
>RQIL01045368.1:0-14194 GCA_003951145.1 Jimgerdemannia lactiflua
TTTAACATTAATCTATTTTTGTTCCTTACTATATATCTGTTGTAAGAATACTATAAAATTATATTCAAACTAATAAATATCTATAGTAAATAAGTTTGCTTAATTAAAATGATATACTTTTATATACTCTTCATCTTATTCCAAATAATCAAAAAAATTTAAGTATCTTGATAAAGATGAGGATACTTATCATTAATATTCATAATATTAAATATATCAGATAGTCTAAAGTAATATTCTTCTGTTCTAATATTCTAAGAAACTCAAATTTACTATTCAATATTATTTACTACTTAATATAAATAGTCTATTGAACTACTTCAGCATAATTATTAATATCAGTAATATACTAATACTTTAAGTACTCTATATTATATTGTTGTGTGCTTTTCATATAACTTATAAAGCTTATTTCATGGCTCATTGTGCCACTTATGAAGCACAGTCTCGAATTATAAGAATTAAATATATTCAGTGATCACTTGATGGGTCATTCAGTTTGTCATCAAAGCTGGGCGAGTGCAGATGTTTGGACTAATGGCTCAAAAGACAGAGGTCGATTGCATTATTGGCAGGGAATTGGGTCAATGGTGGATTCTAAAATAAGATGGCTCAATTGTTTAGTGGTTGGTAGATGTATTGATTAACCATACTTTAAAGGGCATTCCTGGCAGATAATGTGACAGGACTATCAATGTGTGTGGGGCAGCGATCAGGCACCAAATATGAGCAGCAGTTGGTCAATGTGCATGGGAGCGGTTAACATGGCAGCAGACTTTTGAAACTTGAATAAGTGGTCTGGGCAGGTCGATTAACATGCATGGGACTTAAACATGGCAGGATGACCTCTCAAACTTAGTGATCTGGGCAGATTGGTCATCGATTGTGGGACAACAGCACTCTTAAAACTAAGCAGTTGTTCAATATGGGAACTTATAGATATGGTCCATGATAGTGGTGGGGAGGGAAATTGTTCGCAGTGATGGCTTGTTCACTCATATCATATGTTTGATTTACTTGTAGGTGGGTGGTCATTCTAGTTTCTGGCAGGTCTCTAGAGTATTTGGGCAGTTGATTTCCTTAACTCGGCAGCTTTCCTTTAGTGGCAAAATACTTGACTAACTTCAAAATTCACAGTAGTCCATGGCAGTGATTTCCTTAACTTGACAGTGGTAGTCTTGAACATAACAAGAGTAATTCTTTAACTCAAACTTCTGAGCTTTAATGCTCTAGATTGTTATCTTGTTCTCTGAATTATTTGGTCTCTTGGAGTCTTTTCCCAAAGTTCTTCAAAACTTAAGTTGATATTGCAAATCAATTGACTGAGGTTTTATTCACTGCAGTTTGGAGGGGTTTATTTATACAGAGTTGTGCACAGATTTTGCTAAGTATATGGCTAAGTAATTGGTAATTCTCTACTCTTGAATTAGTGCAGATTTGGAAGTCAAGTAACTAACTAGTAGAATAAGGCTAATTCTTTGTTTGTGATAAATAAGGCTAGTTAAAGTGTAGTCACTGTTTGTGCAACTAACTATCTAGATCAAATTTAGCTAATAGAACCATTACTGTTTAATCTGAAGTTTAGTGTGACTGGGATTATGTCATCTTCTTCTTCTTCCTCATTTTCTTCAGAGTGTCTGGCCAAATCATTTTCTGCAACTTCCACCAGTGAGCTGACTTCAGTTGGAAGTTCTGAGAGAATTGAGAAGATGTCTGCATATCTATCCAAGAGGTTGTTAAAGTCCTCTTCCCATAAAGCAAATGGGTCACTGCTGTTTCCTGAGTCTTGAGGAGTGATGTCAGCAGTGATGATGTCACCACTGATGATGTCATCATCAGTGAAAGGCATGGAGTACTCTTGCTACTCCTGTGGTCTCCAGTCTATGAGGTTTTCTTCCACAAAATAGGAGACATCTGTGGGGTTCTGGGGGGTGTGGATCCTCAGAGGAGGGCCTTGGAACAGAGCAATCAAACCATGGATAAACTGGTCTGGATTGTCTTTTAGAAGGGGGTTCCAGAGGTCTTGCACTTCTTTACTCTTAACTGGAATGGAAGATTGGGCTTCTTCTGCTACCATTTCTTCCAAGTGGTCCACCAGGCAGCTTGATAGCTCTTGAATGTCTGAGGTCTTGACATACTGTAGATTTGAGATAGCCCAGGGAGTATGTCTGAAGATTTGATGGACTCTTCTGGCCAATTGCTGCTCATACCTGTCCATGTATATAGTATCTGCAATTTCTTGATAGCTGGTCTCTAGGAATTCTTGGTGGAGGCAGTGTCCCATCTCATACTCCTGCCACATGAGTAGGCATTGAGTGGTCATTGAGATTCTTGTTTCCATTTCATAGCAGTTCAGAGTATAGTGATAGGGGTCCCTTGTGTAGAGGTTCAGACTGGGGATCCTTCTAGTGTGCAGTCTCATGGCCCTTCTGATGTCATTGAACATCTGTTCTTAAACTAATGGCCCAGGGTGGCTTCTTAATCTTGCTGTTTAGTGGGTGATGGCAGGCATTTATTTGTGGTAAGTCTTTTTGATGCTGTTGTACCTCTTCTTAATGCTCCTTTTTATATTCTTGAAGATCTTCTCCTTTGGTCCAGGAGTAGGGTCACCTGATTGTCAGTAGTATACCACTGGGGTCATTATGAGTCATTATGAGTTTCTGATGAAGATCATCTTATAATCAAGATGAGTCATGGGTGAGTCATGACTTGCAATCAGTGGCTTGTAAAGTAACAGCAGTCTTCAGGTTCTGACGTCACCAAGTTCAAAGGCATCGTCACATCTGCTCCTTGCAAAACTAGAGCCATCCTTGGCAGTGAGTTATACAGAGATTGTAGTATCTTGATTTCTCAAAAGAACAGATTATTGGCACATTAGTGGGGACTGGCCATTCTCATATAGGGCAGAGGGCCTATTACTGGACTAACCATATGCAGAATCTCCTTCTTCCTCATCAGTCTTGCCAGTTCTTCCAGCCCTTCTATCTCTGGAGGGTACAGCCCCCTCTTGTACAAACAGAAGGCCGGGAGGGATTCGAACCCAGCTAGTGGCTTCATTTCAGTGTACTTCAGTTCACTAGATATTCTGCTAGTTCCAGGGTCCCAAAGTAAACTTCTGATGCTTAAGGCACTGGTTATTGCCACAAGTTGTCAACAATTCAAGGAAGTCAATACAGGGATTGGTCAATGTGTTTTGTCTCCCTTGGATGGTAGAGTCTGATGTGGTTGCAGTGTATCTTGGTCTTGAGAATAACTCCATCTAGGGTCTTGAGTTGATAAGTGTAGTTTGCAAATACTTGGTGTATGAGATAGAGTCCTTCCCATTTCAGTTCAAGCTTAGCACTCCAGTTTCCTTCTATGATGGTCTGGTAAACTAAGACTTATTATTCAATGAGCAGGGGCTCCAAGTCAGCTTTGTGGTCATAGTACTTCTTTTGCTGTTCTTGTGCTTATATTATAAATCCTCATGCTTGCTGGCATACTTTGTACAATTGGGCAATCTCCTCAGTGACTTGTTTTATCAAATTTGGTTGGACTGGTTCAGCAGGATCTTATGCTTCTTGACCATATACTAGATAGAAGGAAGTCTGTTAAGTGGTAGTGGCTTTTGAGGTGCAGATACTGAACAGGATTGCTGGGAGGTAGATATCCCAGTTCAGTTGATCTTGAGTTCTACTGAGACCTCACTTGATAGTTTGGTTCATTTGCTTAGTAAGTCCATTTGCCTATGGGTGGTAAGCTGTTGTTTGCTGTAGCTTGATCTTGAAGTTACTTGCAAAGGTCTTCATTGCTTTGTTGACAAATTCTCAACCTTGGTCTGTGATGATTTCTTGAGAGATACCATGGCGACTGAAAATTTCATCATACAGGATTCCAATGATTGTCTGATCTCAATGGTAAAGACTTCAGGCCATTTTGTCAGGTGGTCTTTAATAGTGAGGATATAGCGTCTTCCTCAGCAAGTTACTGATAGGGGTCCAATAATGTCAATTCCAAGTCTCTGGAATACTCTGGCTGGGGCTGGGATTGGCATTAATGGTGCTTTGTCAGTTGGCTTTTGTTGGTATCTCTGGCAAGTGTCATATTGTTGAATGTGTGTAGAAATTTGTTTCCTCATCTTGGGCCACCAGTATCTTTTCTTGATTCTGGCAATGATAGCTCCAATTCCTTGGTGTGCATTCTGATCATGGTTGACTATAAGTATTCTTGTTATCTCATCTTCTCTTGGGACTTGGGTGTATTGATCTCCTTCTACTCTCCAAAGTTTGCCATTACCTTCTTGAAATTTCTTGAAGTTTCTCTAGATAAACAGCTTGTGAGCTAGCTGAATTCCTTTCTTAAAGCTTCTATGATGCAGGCTCCAGATGAGGGTGAGGTGCAATTCTTGGTTCATTTGGAAGAGTGAAGCAGCCTTCTCTCATAGGGGCTCCTTCTCTTCTTGAGTTCATGAGATTCTTGATAAGGTGTCCATATTGGAATTCTTGATATCCTTCTTGTAGACAATGGTGAACTGGTATTCTTGCAGAGACATGATCCATCTGACAAAGATTCCTAAGGACTCTGATTTCTTGAATAACCAATGGAGGACTTCATGGTCTGTGATGAGGGCAAATCTCTTTCTCAAGAGATAGTGTCTGAAGTGATCTACTGCCCATACTACTACAAGGCATTCTAGTTTAATAGTGCCATAGTTTGCCTGAGTCTCATTTGTGGCCTTGCTAGCATACTCAATGACATATTTCTTCTTCTGGTCATCTTGCTGAGATAGAATTGATCCAAGTCCAAGGGCAGAAGCATCAGTTGCCAGGATGAATAGTTTGTTAAAATTTGGCCACACCAGAACCGGGGCTTCAGTGAGGGCTTTCTTGAGTAGATCAAATGACTTCTGCTGATCTTCCTTCCAATAGGATAGTTGATCCTTCTTGGAGATCTCTCAGAGTAGTGCTGCCTTGTCTGAAAATCTTAGGATGAATCTCTGGTAATAGGATACCAATATGAGGAAGGATAGGGTCTTCTTGGCTGAGGTAGGAACTGGATAATTCTTAACTTTCTCTACCTTACATGGATCAGTGTGTGTTCCTTGAGCTGAGACAATATACTCCAGATATTCAACTTGGTGTTTCCCAAAGAAATATTTCTTGGCATTGAGTCTGAGTCCTGAGCTTCAGATAGTGTCAAATACTTTACAGAGATCTTGCAAGTATTGCTCAAATGTCTCAGAGTAGATGATTACATCATCTATATAGACTAGTATATTTCTTCCAATGAGATCTCAGTAGACATGGTTCATCATTCTTTGGAATGAGGCTGGTGCATTGCAGAGTCCAAATGGCATCTGGAGGTATTTATACTGTCATTGTCTGGTAATGAAGGCTGTTTTGCAGATGTCTTCCTTGGCAATGGGTATTACTTGAAATCCTTGGAACTGATCTGTGGTGGTCATATACTTGGCTTTTCCAAGGGCATTGAGGAGGTCATCTATTCTTGGCAGTGGGAAGGCATCTTCTGTAGTGACTTTGTTGAGCTTTCTGAAATCCACGACTAATCTCCATCTTCCTTTCTTTGGCATGATGATTGCTGGTGAAGCCCAGGGGCTTGATGAGGGTCTGATAACTTCATTTCATAGCATTTCTTCTATGTGTTGTTGTTCAAACTCGATCAGATGGTATAGTGTTTGGTAGGGATGCTATTGGATAGGTTTTGCATTTCCAGTATATATAGAGTGTTCTCTGTATTTATATGGTGGAAAGTTATTGTATGTAGTGGTAAATATATCTTTGTATTCTTCTATCAACTCTTGTATCTGTTGTTGCTGATCCTTGGTTAGAGTTGCCTCAATGTCAATAGCTTTGATTACTGAGTCTTCCTTTCTGGTACCATCAGTCTCACTAGAGAGAGCTTGCTATTTCCCAAAAATTCAAAGACTTCTTCATTGTAGGTGTCTATCAGTGGTTTGAAATATCCCAGTATTATTCCTTTGGGGATGGTGGTCACCTCGAAGCCCATGTTTCTGATAGGGATGTGGATTGGTGACATCTGGTCATGAATCTGTTCTTCTGCTAGGAGTAGGTGATATCTTTCTCAAAGCTCTATTGATGGTGCAAATATCAAGTTGTCTGCTTCTTCTGGGAGATGTACATCAAGGCCTCTTTGCTGGTAAGGTTGCAGGATGATGTCTTCCCTTGCTTGGATGGGGCAACAGATATAGGGTCTCATCTGTCTGAACTGGGCTACTCTTGCTACATAAACCTCAATGGGTGGTTCCTGGCAATCTCTATTAGTGCTTCCAAAGCCTCCTTGTCCTCTTTTGGTACCATCTAGTTGCTTCACCTCTTGGATGGTCAATTGTGAGGTCTTGATAAAAGTATCTGACAGATAGCTTTCAAGGGGCTGAAATTTCAATAGGTCCTTCTGTTGTTGTGGATAATGACTTTAAGGGGGCCTTGGTAGTCCTGATCAATGACTCCTCCTTCCACAGTAATTCCTTTGGCTGCCAGGAATGATCTTGATACCAATTGACTATAGAGTTCTGGTGATATAGCAAGTGCAATCTGAAGGTCAAAGGTCCTGGTACTTCTGGGTCAGATTACTGCTTGATAGGGAAGACAGAGGTCATATTCAACTGATCCTTCTGTTTGTGCAAGAGGGGGCTGGGCCCAAGGTGAGAGTAGCTTGACTTGGATGACTGGCTGGGTTTTGAGGAATGGTACTCCAGCAGCTGCAATTGTGAGTGAGAACTCCATTTACTCTAGCTTGAAGAATGGCCAGTGTGCTCCTGTCTTTGGGTTCCTTGTATAATTGAATCCAGTCCATCCAAGTGGGTCCAGGGCTTCCATGAGGGTGAAGGTAAGATTGACTCCTTGATTTCCTTCATATGGGCAGTAATGCCAACAGATGATGGCCAGAATTTCCAATGGTAGGTCTCAGATAGTAGTCTTGTTCTTTGCTTAGCAATTTCCTTCATAGTTGATCTCTTTGCATTTTCAGCAGGCCCAGCAGATGTGGGGTTCTTGCAGGGTAGAGTCCTTCCTCTTAACTTGGCTCTTATGAACATCTTCACTGAGATGAACACTTCAATGTTCACACCAGTAGCAAATGAAAGTCTTTTCACAATCACAGTGTCCTTTTTTGACAAAACCTTCATTTTACTCCTTAATCTCCTTACTGGTGGGGTATCTCTTCCAGTACTTGTTATAAGTGGGCAGAGTAATCTGAAGAGCTTGGGTGATAGTGTAGGAACTGTTGCTATCCTTTTCAATTGTGAGGGTCTCCACAGGTTGCTGAGAAAGAACCTTTTGTTGTTCTTGGTAAGTCTTCTTGAAGGTCTTTGGAGTTGCTCAGCCAGAAACTAGTGCTTGTCTCAATTTATCTCTATCCTCAATTGCTGGCATTGGAACCTTCTTAATATCCAGGATTTGGAAGTTGATACAATCATCTCTTGGTGAGTAGAAGCAGCTGAAATGCTCACACTTGCCTAGGCAGAAGGCTTGCATAATTTGATTTTCTACCAAAGGGAGTGGTGGTTGTACAGATGGTCCTGCAAACTCACATGCTGCTCTTTCATTGTTGTCTCCATCAATCCTTGATTGTAAGCCTTCAATGTCAATGACTCCAATAAAGGGTTCTTCTGGTCCACTATCTTAATCTCTAGGGGCATCAAAGTCACTTCCCAATTCTTGCAGGAAATTGGCTTCACTCTCATCCTCATTCTTGGTGGTAGTGGATATTTCACCATGTCTTTGCCATTCTGTCTTGGAGACTTGACTTGCTTTCCTTGATGATCCTCTTGACTTGATGGGTACTTTGTACTTCTGTCCATGAATGGTGAAGACTAGGAGTTGTCTTCTGATATCCACATTGGCTCCAACTTGGTGCATCCAATCCATTCCTAAGATCAGGTCATAGGAAGTTGCAAGGGTCACAACTAGTGCTCCCAATAAATCGAATCGAATTGAATTTGACCCAAACTCGATTTGATTTGATCGAATCAAAGGTCCAATTTGATTCGATTCGAATCGAATCAAAGGCTAATTCGATTCAAGTTCCGATTTGAACCCTATTTTCGAAATGTAATAACTCGACGAATACATGTCCAAATTCAATGATCTTTAGCTTGTTAGATTCCTCTTATATAGGGGAATCTAAAAAGCTAAAATTCTTTGAATTTGGACGTGTATTCGTCGAGTTATTACATTTCGAAAAATAGGGTTCAAATCGGACCCTTGATTCAATTCGAATTCGATTTGATTTGAACTTAATTCGAATTGAAAAATCCCCAATTCAATTCGATTTGAATGACCTTCAATTCGATTGGATTGAATTGATTTGATTCATTTGGGAGCACTAGTCACAACAGCTTGGGGAACATTGAGGCAGGCTTTTCCTACTTGAATGGGGATGTCTTGCACAAGTCCAAGGGGAGTAGATGCTGATCTATCTGCCATGATGACTCTTGCTTTGGTTCCTTCATCAATTCCCCAACTGATTCTTTCTAGCATTCTCTGGGTGATGATACAGACTGCTGCTCCTGTGTCAATGAGAATTCGGGCATTTTCTCCATGTACTTTTCCACTTGCAAACCTTGTGGATTGGTGTTCTTGGCACTGATTTTCATGTACTACATGGATAGTGCTGGGCTCTTGTGTGTGTGGTCCTTGGATAGGAAGTTTCTTGGTATCCTCCTTGGCTTTCTTCGGGAATTTTTGCCTAACTTCTGATACATTCTTGAGGACTTGCTTGACTGTGAGGCCTGCATCTTGAGTGCGGATTTGATCCCAAAGGGAGGCTGCTTCATGGGGCCTGCTGCTCCTTCTGTGTCTAGATCCTGGGTGGGGTTTCTCATTTCTAATGAGCAACTTATCGACTGAAGATTCTACACCCATGTGTTCATCTTCCTTGAGGTTAGGCAGAGTGGTACTTGGGGTCATCCTAGATGGTCCTGCTTCTGCTTTGGGGGTGTCTCTTCTAACTCTCTTGTCCTTCTCTTGTAGAGTATCTGAGGAAGAATGGCCATGTCTAGAGTGCTTACCTGTTGACACTATTACTGGCAATAGGGGTGGGGTCTTTGGGGGTCTTTCTTGTCCTCTGGTCTGAGTAGGTGCTGCCTCCCAAGTTACCTTGGAGAGGTAGGCTTTATAATATGAGGGGGTGTCTCCTTGGTCCCAAAGCCAGGCAGTTTCTTCTTCTATTTGGCAGATCTCTTCATCCATCTGAATGAGATTGACATTTCTGTCATTGGACTGAGTAGCTTGTTTCCTTGGGCAGTGCCTTTGAATGTGGCCTTTATTTCTGCAGTAGAATCAGGTAGGGACATGGGGACCTGTTGTAGCTGAGCCTGCAGTTACAGCCGAGGGTGCTTGAGAGAAACTCCTATTGTCCTGTTGTCAGTAGTCTTGCCTGTTATCATGATGGTAATCTTGTTGTCTCCCTCCTTGATTCTTCAGCTGTG
The DNA here is from genome assembly GCA_003951145.1 of Jimgerdemannia lactiflua. Classification (NCBI taxonomy): domain Eukaryota; kingdom Fungi; phylum Mucoromycota; class Endogonomycetes; order Endogonales; family Endogonaceae; genus Jimgerdemannia; species Jimgerdemannia lactiflua. Next base: position 9,449 of record RQIL01045368.1, read on the forward strand.
CTACTGTGATGGCTAAGTCCTTCATCTGTTTGGTGAGCATAGTCATTGGGTCCTCTACTCTTGGTGGCTGCTACTGTTGCTGTAGCTGTTGACTGAATTGGGCTGGTGGGGGTCTGTTCTCATAGTTGGCCAGCTGGGCTCTGAGGAATGCATTCTTTTGTTCTGCTATAGTTCCTTGGAATCTTGGGGCCTTGACTTTAGCAGGTTCATGGTGAACTTGTACTTGCTGGGCTAGTTTGTAGTCTGCCTCCCAGCATCCTTGTGCTCCAGCAACTTGTTGCTCAATACTCTGATATCCCATTCTAACAACTTGCCTTCTGAGCTCTGGGTATAGGCCATTGAGGAAGGTAGTTGAAGCTAGAGCTAGTTGGACTGCAGGCTGCAAGTTTGTCTTGATCATCTGTGTTTGGATCTGATGGTAGAAACTCTTTGGGGTTTTATTGACAGCTTGAGTCATATAGGTCAGAGCTTCTTGTGCTTCTTGTTAGCATTTAAGACCATTGAACTGGATACAGAGTCAGTCCTTGTAGATGGTGTATCTTTATACATGATTTCTATATAGTGCAAAGGTGAGCTTCTTGTTCAGCCCTATGGATTTCTCCTCCATTGTATTTGGCTTGATTGTATCTTTGAAGGGCTGGGCCCCTCAAAAGTGACTCCACAATGCTGAGCTTTCTTTCTGCATCCCATCATTTGGCTGCTGCTTGTACTTTGAAATCTCCAATGAACTCCTTGATGTCTTCATTATCTGTATCATAGAACTTCTGTAGATAGCTCATATCTGGCTTGTCTTTGCTGTTCTCACTGTCTGAGGCTGGTTCAGGGGTAGTGTTCCTTGATAGTCCTCGTGGGGGTGGAGAAGGTGCTTGATGTACAGAGAGTATAGGCAGAGGGTGGTGTCTTGGTGGTGTAGGAGATCTAGCTCTTCTGATCAATACTGGGGTAGGGATTCTTAATGGTGGTGGGAATCCTCTGGTAGACTGGTGGTGGCTATTGAACAATGGGGCACTAGGAGGACTGGTGTTCCTTATTTCTTGAGAATAGTGCCAGGGGGTAAGTGATCAAGGTGCAGGGGCTTGGGTAATTGAAGGTGCTAGAGGGCTGATATAGCTAGTATTGAACTCATCTGCCCCTTGCTGTTGTGAAGTAGTGAGGTCCTGTTCCCCTTGCTGGAAGTCTGTATAGCTATCTGAATAGTGGTAATTGAACTCGTCTCTTGAGTTGTATGGATGGTAGTCTTTTTCTCCTTCTGATATTTCAAAATATACTTGGTTTAATGGAGTAGCTCAGTTGATAACTATAGAAATATAGTCACTCCTATCTGAGTTTTTTCTGTAGATTTAGGTCTAGTATTCTTTAGAAAGGCCTTCTTCTAGGTCTTAGATCAGAAGGGGTTCTGGTTGTCCTCTGAGTTGTCTCCTTTTCCTTGAGGTTAAACTGTAGTCTGGGTCACTTCTTTCCTCTGATTTGGTTTTCCAGCTGCTATTTTTGAACAGAGATCTGGCTGCTGTCCTGATGATGGTGTGTGCTTTCTTTTCTGCTAAAGAGGGCTGTTGCTGGCCCTGGTCTTGTTGCTGAGTAGGTCCCACTGAATTCTCCACTATAACTGCTAGGTTCTTGAGCCAAAAGGTCAAGTCTTTAGAAAACTATTCCCAGTTGAGCCTCCAAAATGTAGTATGCTTTTTGTATAACTTATAAAGCTTCTTGCATGGCTCAATATGCCACTTGTGAAGCACAGTCTTGAATTATAAGAATTAAATATATTATTCGTGTTGATTACAGGTCAGTGATCACATGACAGGTCATTCAGTTTGTCATCAAAGCTGGGTGAGTGCAGACATTTGAGCTGATGGCTTATAAGACAGAGATCGATTGCATTGTTGGTGGGGAATTGGGTTGATGGTGGATTCTTGAATAAGATAGCTCAATTGTTTAGTGGTTGGTGGGCATATTGATTAACTGTACTTTAAAGGGCATTCCTGGTAGGTAATGTGACAGAACTATCAATATATATAGGGTGGCAATCAGGCACCAAATATGGGCAGTGGTTGGTCAATGTGCATGGGAGTGGTTAATATAGTGGCAGACTTTTGAAACTTGAATAAGTGGTCTGGGCAGATTGATTAACATGCATGGGACTTAAATGTAACAAGATGATCTCTCAAACTTAGTGATCAGTCATTGATCATGGGGCAATAGTGATCATAAAACTAAGCGGTCATTCAATATGGGAACTTATAGATAAGGTTCATGACAGTGGTGGGGAGGGGAATTGTTCACAGCAATAGCTCATTTGCTCATATCATACATTCGATTTACTTGCAGGGTGAGTGGTCATTCTAGTTTCTAGTGGGTCTCTAGAGTATTCGGGTGGTCGATTTCCTTAACTCAGCGGCTTTTCTTTAGGGGCAAAATACTTGACTAACTTGAAAATTCACAGTGGTCCATGGCAGCAATTTCCTTAACTTGATGGCAGCAGTCTTGAATATAGTAAGAATAATTCTTTAACTCAAACTTTCAAGCTTTGATGCTCCAGATTGTTATCTTGTTCTCTGAATTATCCAGTCTCTTGGAGTCTTTTCCCAAAGTTCTTCAAAACTTAAGTTGATATTGCAAATCAATTGACTGAGGTTTTATTCACTGCAGTTTGAGGGGGGTATTTAATAGAGTTGTGCTAAGTATATGGCTAAGTAATTAGTAATTCCCTACTCTTGAATTAGTACAGATTTGGAAGTCAAGTAACTAACTAGTAGAATAAGGCTAATCCTTTGTTTGTGATGAATAAGGCTAGTTAAAGTGCAGTCACTGTTTGTGCAACTAACTACTTGGATCAAATTTGGCTAATAGAACCATTACTGTTTAATCTGAAGTTTAGTGTGACTGGGATTATGTCATCTTCTTCTTCCTCATTTTCTTCAGAGTGTCTGGCCAAATCATTTTCTGCAACTTCCACCAGTGAGCTGACTTCAGTTGGAAGTTCTGAGGGTGTTGAGGAGGTGTCTGCATATCTATCCAAGAGGTTGTTAAAGTCCTCTTCCCACAAAGCAAATGGGTTGCTGCTGTTTTCTGAGTCTTGAGGAGTGATGTCAGCAGTGATGATGTCACCACTGATGATGTCATCATTAGTGAAAGGTGTGGAGTACTCTTGCTGCTCCTGTAGTCTCCAGTCTATGAGGTTTTCTTCTACAAAATAGGGGACATCTGTGGGGTTCTGGGGGGCACAGATCCTCAGAGAAGGGTCTTGGAACAGAGCAATCAAACCATGGATAAACTGGTCTGGATTGTCTTCTAGAAGGGGATTCCAGAGGTCTTGCACTTCTTCACTCTTAACCAGAATAGTAGATTGGGCTTCTTCTGCTACTATTTCTTCTAAGTAGTTCACCAGGCGGCTTGACAGCTCTTGAATATCTGAGGTCTTGACATACTGTAGATTTAAGATAGCCCAGGGAGCATGACTGAAGATTTGATGGACTCTTCTGGCCAATTGCTGCTCATACCTGTCCATGCATGTAGTATCTGCAATTTCTTGATAGTAGGCCTCTAGGAATTCTTGGTGGAGGTGGTGTCCCATCTCATACTCCTGCTACATAAGTAGGCATTGAGTGGCCATTGAGATTCTTATTTCTATTTCATGGCAGTTCAGAGTATAGTGATAGAAGTCTCTTATGTAGAGATTCAGACTGGGGATCCTTCTAGTGTACAGTCTCATGACCCTTCTGATGTTATTGAACATCTGTTCTTGAACTGATAGCCCAGGGTGGCTCCTTGATCTTGCTGTTTGGTGAGTGATGGCAGATATTTGCTTGTGGTAAGTCTTTTTGATGCTATTGTACCTCTTCTTGATGCTTCTTTTTATATTCTTGAAGGTTTTCTCCTTTGGTCTGAGGGTAGGGTCACCTGATTGTCAGTAGTATACCACTGGGGTCATTATGAGTCATTATGAGTTTCTGATGAAGATCATCTTATAATCAAGATGAGTCATGGGTGAGTCACAACTTGCGATCAGTGGCTTGTAAAGTAACAGCAGTCTTCAGGTTCTGATGTCACCAAGTTCAAAGGCATTGTCACAATATATAGTTATTAGGAGTACTATATTTCTATTTTGAGAAGAAATGTCATATTGAACTTCTGGTCAGGATACTTGATTGCTAGTGGTCTTTTTGAGTGTAAGAAGTATAATAGAGTGGGGCAGGAGAGAGGAGTAGTATAAACCCCAGAGCATTGGTTAGGAGAGTATTAGGTCCTTAGTGATTTTTGAAGTAAAATTAGAAGTTATTTGGGGGGGAATAGTAGTGGCTATAGAGCAGATCACTGGAAGGTACTAATAAGACAGATGCTTGAGAGGATTGGTAATGAGTGACTCACTCTTAGGTGGATTCTTACTATCTAGATTAGACTGATAAGTTACTAGTAGGTAGTATTTGAGAATGGCCAGATGATAATAAAGAAAGAAAAGCTAGTATAATAAGAGAAGTTAATAGTGGATATTCTGTCTGATTAGCAGAGAGGGTGGGGTCTGAGAGGAGGATGCTGGAGAAGATTGATAGAGGTTATTTGTAGGAAGAGTAGAGAGAGAGTTAGGACTATTAGCTCAGAAGTAGTATTTGAGAGAGTTGTAGTAGGAGATCAGATATGTATATATGGAAATAGGCTAAAGAAAGAAAGAAAGAGGCTACCAGTATAGTATGAGGATATATGAAATATTTTAGATAGCTAATAAATGAAGTCTTGGTCTATAAAAAAAAA
>RQIL01045379.1:0-14177 GCA_003951145.1 Jimgerdemannia lactiflua
AAGTAAATAGTATCTCTCATATATGTATCTCATTTTTGAAATAAGGTCTGATATATTATATATAGTCAACAAAGTGGCACAATACTCATTCTGTTATGACAATTTACATTGGATAGCAATTAATAGTATATTCAGATTTATAAAAGGTACAAAGAGCCATATACTCAATTTGGATAATAATAGAGTAAGTGGGAGTACTGTGAACCTCTCTGGTATGTGTGACACCAATAAGGACAGTGACTTGGATAACAGAAGGTCTATGATTAGGCATTTCTTCTATCTCAATATTGGTGGAGCCATTTTATAGCAAACATATAAATAATCTTTAGTGGCAATATTACTCATATAAGTAGAATATCAAATATTATCTATAGTGATGAAAGAATCTATTTAGCTTTGCAAACTACTAGAGGATTTGGGATTCTCTCAGGTATCTATGACTATATGACAGATTAATCAATTAAATATCACTTTGGAAAAGAACTCTATATATTATATAAGGACCAAACATATTAATATACAATACCATTATATATAAGAATATATTGAAAATGAGACTAAATACCTGGAATATACTCCAATAAAGCAAATCACTCACAAAGCCTCTTCCAAAGTCAAAGTTCAAATTCCACATACAGGAAATGAGTATTACTATAAACAGATAGAATGGAGATTTGATATTATAGTGGAGATTTGACCTGTAATATTACTCAGGATTTTCATTTTTCACTACTTTATTGGAAATTTTTATACTTATAAGCAGGGAATTTAATTTTTTTTCAATCATCTAAATAGCATCTCATTGATCATATTTTATTTGTTTAGCTGAATAAATTTTATTTGCATTTTATTTATATATCTCATTGAGTGAGAGTATTGAGATTGCTCTATTTCTATATATAACTCAATATAATTATGGAGTACTGAAATGATATCATCAATCAGATACATAAAGATGTGTGACTTGGATAATCAATAAACAACTTATTCCTTCTCTTCTTTCTTCTTTATGTTTTCCAAGTATATAATAATTATCAAAGCAAGAATCTCACTTTATATCTACTACTATTACTGTAACTATATTTGATATTATTACTATTTTATTTGACAATATCATAGTCTCCCCAAGATTATTATTAGGGGATTTCAAAGGTGTATTTTTCCAGTAGATAGCAAAATCAGTTTTTGGCAATTTTAAAACTAGATCTATTGTAGCCAAAAATTAGAGTCAAATAAAGTAAATTTAAACTGCTTTCTTATAAAACCACTAACATGGATTATTGTAAACTTTGGAAAACCAGACATGATATATCATTCTATCTCATTGAGTCTACATTCCAATAGCTCAGCTCAGCCCATCCAGGTTACACTATTATACCAAATCTGAAAATAGCAGATATCTTATACTAGCAAATATTACTAGGTACTTGACTGCCTTAAGGATAAGAAGAATTTGCTGACTAAGAGATTGCTAGACTTGAAATAAAAGATATGGCTTGAAGAGATTGTGAATGACTACTTGAGCCTCTTTATCGTCAAAATACAGTATAAGTATTATGCAAGTTCAAATGCCTATTGAGAGATATTGAGAATAAGTAGGAGGATATATAGACACAATGGTATCTGGATAGTCCCTTCTATCAGATTGTCAGTTATATGAAATGTTCAGCTGACTAGCTTTTTTCTATAACTTTGTTAACTTTTAGCAGATTTTATATATATATTTCAACAAATTTGAGACTATCACCACACTTATCAAAAACTACTGAGAATTTTACATATATACTATCAGCATCTACATACAGAGGCCTGTTTGGCAATAAGTATTGGTATGCTTAAAGCAACTGAGCTATAGTGGAAATAATATATCTGTTGGATAGTTTGTATGAGAATTTAGAATTAGTGCTAGAATAGTTGTCTTATATATAGAATGAGTGGTGAAGGCACTGTTTTCATTGGTGGACACTTATGTGAGCAGACCAAATTGTGAGAAAAGAAAGACAATTTCTAAATGAATAGCTACTCATAGATTTTTGGATTGTATGGAATTTGTCAATGGCACTGATACCATCCTCTTGTATCACCCAATGAAAGATGGGGAAATATATTTCAACAGAAAGTGATATATATACAACATATAGATAGTTTGTAATAACTGTAAAAAGACTTTCTATAATATTATAGAATGGTCAGATTCTGTTAGTAATTTAAAAATTTAGAAGTTATCTGCTCTAGTATAGGATCTATAGACATTTTTCAACACAAATCAATATCTGCTAGCAGATAGTATATATGCTATTGATCAGTATATAATTCCTATTTGCTGACAGTTAGCTACATTATATTGTGACAAACAACAAAATATACTACTTGAATTATAACTTAGCCAGATGACGTAAACAATAGTTACTAGCATAGCTACTCAACTTAGTTACCCAAATATGCCACCACCTGTATAAATAACTCAGATAGCTAAAGTAGGAAGCACTCCTTATAGTGACTGTAACCCTTTATAGTGACCGTAACCCCTTACAGTGACTGTAACCCCTTACAGTGACCATAACCCCTTACAGTGACCATACCCCCATAAATAGCATTCTATACTTAGCCAGATAGCAACCAGGTAGCAACCACAATGTATAAAATACCCCAGAGACAAGAGTGAATAAACCTCAGTCCACATAGCAAAGGAAAAGCCAATTGTCTGGTACACTTAGGAGAAATGTCTGCTAAAAGCCACTTGATTCTAAAGATTATATTGCAACACTTAGGAGATACGCCTGCTAATGAGCCACTGCCAAGAAGTTGTGAGTTTTGTCTGATTCCACTCCAGTCCACTTTCCGATACAAAGAAGTTTTGGTTTGCCTGCCAGATAAGCCGAAGTCTGCCAGTTTAAGTTCGTTGTTACCCAGTTTTGCCACCAAGTTCGAGTAAAGAACCTGCTGCCTTTTAAGAAATCCGCCACTTAAGGAATAAGCCACCATTTAAGAAGTCTACCATTTTCAATCCATCTTTAAGAAGTCTGCTGATCCGCCGCATTCCGCCGATTGCCCACATTGTTCATTTATATTGTTCACCCATGTCGTTCAATAATTAAGTCTGCTGATCTGCCAAATTCTGCCAATCTGCATCGTTTGTCCACATTGTTTGCCAAAATTGCTTGCCTGCATCATCTGCATAACCAGACCACACCGCTCAAGAAATCCGCCAGAAAAGGAATCTGATCACTGATTCCCAGAGAGTCCACTATTAAAGGAAATCCATCTAATTCTTCAAGATCACCCAAGTCATGGATTCCCAGAAGAACCCATGCTTTTAAGAAAACCTGCCAAATTTGCCATACACAAGATTACTGTGTCATATGAAATTACCCACTGATTGTCACTCAAGAAGGAAATCAGCTTACACACAAAGGACCATCAACCCAAGAATGCCATCAAATTAGGAAATCACTCACAGAAAGTCTCCAGCTGTTGAATATTATACTGCTAAACACCAACACTAGTACCAGAACCTGAACATTTTGTTGCTTTTTGACAAAGTAACTGGAGGCTCAAGCCAATCTACACAGCCACCCAACCTTGTAATTTTCCTCTATTGAGCCAGGCACATTACATTTGGGGGCTCAACTGGGAATATTCTCAAAAGAATTATTGTGACTTTTCAGCTCACAGAACCCAACCTTCAACCTGGAGACCAGCACCACTGCAACCTTTGATACAGTACCAATCTCAGCTGCTACAGGAGAAGAAATTCCAGCATTACAAAGCAATTGGACAGGAAGAGAAGTAATCACTTCTAGAATCGAACACTACTCAGCATCAGAAGGATCTGACTTTGCAGAAGCTAGCACTGTGCAAAATCCTCCACCAGTACTACCAGCAGATACACCAACCAGAGATTTTGATGAGTTTACACCAGACAAAGTAAACAACACCAACTTAGACTTTGACAACCTTGTCTGAGACATCAACAATCATCTTGAAAGATTCCCTCCAAGAGTCTTCCCTGATTAACCCAGACAAGCATTCCCAATCCCAAAAGAGGAGCCCATAAGACTCTCCAGAACAGTATCAAGAAGAGCACCATCTCCTGGATCCTTTGCACCTTCAAGTTCATATCCATCAACAGTCTACAACTCCAAATCAGAGCCAGAAATCGAAACAGAGTCAGAAGACAGTGAAGACGAAATGGGCACAATACTACCCACATTTGCAGGATACCCAGAGGAGGATTCAAGAGAATTCACAGATGCAATCAAAGGAATAGCAGCGAGAGATTTGTCAACCCAAAGACGAATCAATGTCTTCAAGGCACAACTTCAAGAACCAGCCAAAGGAATCTTTGTCAGAACTGCAAGTGATAACAGCACAGACCTAGGAGATTTCATAGAAAATGCAAGGTCAGACAAAGAACAATATGAGGCCATGCAACACTGGATCATCGAAAAGTATGCAGGAAACAAAACCCTCCACAAGGCTCAGGAATCCATTATGGGAATGAAGATGAATCTTGGAGAATCCCCAAGAGCATTCTTCACCAGAATCCAGAAGAGAATGCATGCTGCTGGATTCAATGCTGCCAATCAAGACATCATTGGTCTAATGACCTTCATGAATGGAATCCCACCTAATATTGCTCAACATATCTGAACCCTGGGCATCAGGAAGCCTGAAGAGCAAGTAGATGCAGCCCAAGATTACTTTGATGTCAAACAAGGAACCACCTGGACTGACAATCGAAAAGAAGACAAAGAAGACCTCTTGGTTAAAGCCCTGCAAGGAATCCTCCAAAGAGAATCAAAAGGAGAAAAGTCCACCAAAGAATGGAAGAAGGACAAGAATGAGATTTAAGACCTCAATTTGAAGGTAGACAGACTGGTTAGTCAAATCGAAAGGCTCACCACACACGAAATCAAAATTACCAGCAACCAAGGTATCCTCCTCAAGAAAATCAAAACTATCTGCCAAGGTACCCCCCATGCGAAAATCAGGATTACCAGAGGTCCTACCCATCCTCAGATAATCGAAATTTTCTTTCAAGAGATAGAGCAGAGATCCAATGCTACAAGTGTAAACAGCAAGGACACTATGCTACCGAATGCAACAACCAAGGCAGTTCAAGGAATTCTGAACCACCAAATTGAAAGGATACCTACAATCGGAGGACAGAAGCTCACCCAGTTGAAGATTATGAGCAGAGTGACAGCGAGGAGTACAGTGACCTAGACTTGTACCCAACCAAAGCTGAATACAAAATAGTCTACTCAGCAGAGAAAAGAAAGAGAGCAGTAGGCTGCCCCTGAGCAGTTGAGAAGCCAAAAAAAGAACCAGCAGAAGAATCATTCGAAATGAATATGAAGAAGAGCAGATTGATACAGCGCCCCAGTCTCCTTCACCTTTCATCCCTGGAGCTACTACCAATGGAGAGGATCCCCTACCAGAATCTGCTGATGAAGATATGGGAGAAGAATAAGAATCAGAAACCGAGACACCAAAGTCCAAGAAGAAATATATCCCAAAAACCATGCCCCAAGACATCTACAATGAAGTCTGAAAGAAGATCCAAGAAGCCAAGATGGAAGTCCCACTCTTGCAGTTCCTTCAACTAACACCTGCTGGAGTAAGGAATAAGTTGCTGTGAACCACCAGATCCTACACAGGAAGAGTCCCCATCCCTCAAGAAGAACCAGCAACCCCAGCAGTACAAGCTGCAGAAAGACATATCAGCACCTATCTGTTTGGAGAAATTGGAGGCCAGAAGGTGAAAATCCTCATTGATACTGGAGCAGCTGTATGTGTCATTGCCAAGAAATTCTTGGACAGCATTCAATGGCCTATTGATAGACCTTCTAGTCTCAGCATCATTGTAGCTGATGGAGCCCGAACTCAACCCCTGGGAGAAGTCTGAAACATTACCATCACGCTTGGACCATCCAGTTCGCCATCCCCAAGGCAGTTGTGACCAAAGCTGTCACCTATGACATGATTCTTGGCACAAATTGGATGAAAGAGATGAATGCAGATTTCAACATTGGCCAACAAGTCCTCAAATTCGACTACAGAGGAAAGAAGTACTGAGTCAAAGTCACCAGCTTCGAGCCATCAAAGAAGAAGAAGAAGGTGACCATTCAAGAAGAATATGTCAGCAGTGAAGAATCCACTACAGAGAAGGAAGAAGAAGAGGACTCCGAAAATGACAATGACCCCAGACTGAGGCCCCGAATCAATATGGTAGAAGATAGACCAGAAGACAATATGTGGGCACAAGATACTATTCCCATCACAATTGGAGCCATTGTAGGAGAAGCCAGAGGATGCATCAAATGCCTCCACAGACAGAAATGTGAAGAACACTCATCCAGATGTGTGGGAATTCGAAAAAGCCCAGGCACTACATGCCCTGACTGCAGGAGAAGGAAGAAGAAATGCCTCCACAATACCCAGCCGAAAAATCAAGCATCAGTCATGCCCAACCCCGAAATTGAAGCAGCTGCAATTCAAGCAATTTGGGACCAGCCTCCAGAAGAGAAAGATGACAGCATTTCCGAAAATGAAGAGCTCCCCACAGTTGTTTCATGGGATGTTCCGAATTGGGAACCTCAAGAAGGAGAAGACAACACTCCCTGGAGTGAAGAAGAAACAGGACCCAGTATACAGCCAGTTATCCCAAGGCCCGAAACTCACCAAGAAAGAGCCTTCTGAATAGGCAGATGCCCCCATCAAGTTGTCTTTCACTCACCAAGAGACTACTGCTATCAATGCCAAATATTGGACCAGCAAGCCAGACAGCCCTATGAACAGAATTCCCCGAAAATCATTGCAGAAGGAACCTCATTTCAAGAATCCACCACCTCACTTGTGAAAAGAAGATATGGAGTCGGATTCTACACCCAAACAGAAGTGAAACCTCTCTCTACCCTCCCACCAAAGTATGATGCAAATGGATACAGATTCCCGAAGCTAGGAGAAATCGAAGAAAGAAAGAAACACTTCCAAGCCATGGGATATTGCCATCATGGAAAGCACCCAAGATGCTGGCCTTGTCAATACGAAAAGATCCATCTCAGCAAGGATGTGATTGTGCATACACTCAAGAAAGGAGATGACTGAGTCAAGATTTGAAAGAAGAAAAAGAAAAAGCCTACAAGAAAGGTCCTAAAGATATATGACCTAGGAGAAGATATCCTAGCTCTCATTTACTATGCAACTCACCAAGGATGGATAGAAGATGCTATCAATTTCATGGAAGCCCTAGACCCCACTGGAAAAAGAGGAATCATTTACCTTCGAGACCCCTCTACCGGAGCAAGATGGCCACACCTAGACATCAGAGGTTGGAAATCTGATGCCACAGGAGCCTCAGCTCATGGACAGCCTACACTTGGCAAGAATATTGCACAGTTCACCCTACTTCATCCCAATGGAATTCCACCAAAAAAGGTACACCAAGAAGATGTTGGTTATGATCTCAGCAGCCTCTATGATACCACCCTAGGTCCTGGAAACACAACACTCATCAGAACTGGTATTGCCATGCAACCACCAAAGAGAACTTACATCCAGTTGACCTCAAGGTCTGGACTAGCCCTTGAAGGACTTTCCAATGAAGGAGGAACTATTGACCTAGGATACATAGGTGAAATCAAGGTCATCTTAATAAATGGAAGTAATAAATGGATTCGAATCAACAAAGGAGACAAAATTACACAGGCAGTCTTCCTCGAGTACAAGACTCCTCAGCTACAAGAAGTACCCAAGCTCACTCAAGGAACCAGACAAACTAAAGGATTTGGAAGCTCAGACAGAAAGGAAGTACATCTCCTTCAAGTCAGCTGATTCAAAGCAAATGCCCCTCACCAAGTTCTCTGCCAGCCAGTAAAGCTTCACAAGAACCTCATCCTTGAGCCAGGAGAGCAAACTACCATCGAAATCTTTGTACCACCAGACCCCAGGAATCTTTTCTTCGAACCCAATGAAGAAATCCGAAATCTGTACATAGAAGGGTACACATTCCCTAACAAGATAAATCCAGTATACTCCCGAGCAACCAACACAAGCTGGGGTAACATCATCCTGCCAAAAGGAACCATCATTGGACAACTTGTGCCTTATCTCAACCGAACATACAGAGAAGTTTATGAATTAAACTTACAGGGAAACAGCAAAAGGTCACAGAAGAAAGGAAAGGCCCCTCTGCGACCCAGGAGAAAGTAAAGCCTTCCACAAACATTGGAGAAGAACTGACCCCTCAGCCATAAAAACAATTGACCGAACTCCTTTATAAATATCAGGACATCTTCACCACAGACTATGGCAACCTGCCATACAATCCATCATACCACTACAGTATAAATACAGGAAATGCAACACCCATCTGACAGAAACCATACAGGATACCCCACCATTTGAAGACATTTGAAAAAGAACACATACAGGAACTCTTAGACAATGGAGTTATCCGACCCTCTACCAGCCCTTGGGCCAGCCCTATACTTATAGTACCAAAGAAAGGAGGATGGAGACTAGTTGTGTACTTCAGAAAACTCAACACAGTAACTGAGAAAGATGTGTACCCCTTGCCCCGGATTGATGAATTTTGGATCAACTACTAAATGCAAGATACTTCAGCAGTATAGACCTATTCACAGGATTCCATGAGATACCAATAGACCCCAAAGTCATTCAAAAGACACCTTTCCTTGCTCTAGGAAAATTGTTTGAGTATCTCCGAATGCCTTTTGGACTCTGCAATACACCCCCAACCTTTCAGGAATGATGAACTCAGTATATGCCCCTCCCATCCACTACTGCCTGATTGTTTATATGGATAATTCCAACATCTACTCAGCAAATTTCGAAGACCACCTGCGAGACCTTGAAGAGTTTTTCAAACTCACCCAACAGAACCACCTGAGACTCAACTCAAAGAAGTGCTACTTTGGCAAACAGAAGCTCGAATTCCTTGGATTTATAGTCTCTAAAGATGGAACACATGCAGACCCCAAGAAGATTGAAAAAGTCAACAACTTCTCTGTCCCAAAAACCCCAATAGAAGCCCTTTCCTTTCTGATGCTTGCATCTTACTACAGAAGATTTATCAAGAGATTTGCCAAAATCTCTGCCCCAATCCGAACCTTGCTAAAGAAAGGAGTACCATTTTAATGGAAAGAACCACAAAAAGAAGCCTTCTGAAAACTACAACACTGCCTGACCTCAGCACCTATCCTAGTCTGGCCAGATCTACAGAAATCTTTCATCCTATATACTGATGCATCCAAGAATGGCCTCAGAGCTATCCTTGCACAAGAAGGACCTGACAAACAGCACCATGTGATAGCTTATGCAAGCCGGGCCACCAAAAAGTAGCAGACCAACTATGGGAGCACCAAATTGGAATGCCTTGCAGTCATATGAGCAGTCACCTTGTTCAAACACTACCTCATTGGAAGAAAGTTCACACTGATCACAGACCATACAGCTCTCAAATGGTTACTGCACCAAAAAGACCCCACTGGAATCCTTGCCTGATGGATCCTTTTTCTTCAAGATTATGAAATCAAAATCATTCACAAAGCGGGAAGAACTCACAACAATGTTGATGTTCTCTCCCATATGACCCAATGAACCAAAGAAAGGGTGTACCAAGGAACTGCACCCTCAAAGAAGTTCCTGTGACCATCAAGGAGCAAGAAGATCTCATTCAACAAGAACACCAGAAAGCCCATCAAGGACAGACAAATACAGAAGACAAGATTAGAAAAGACTATCAACATTGGCCCCACCTCAGAACACAAGTCCGAGACATCATCCAGAAGTGTGACATCTGCCAGAAGTATCAAGGAAAGAAGAACTATCAAGCCCCTCTACAGCTGATTCCCCCACCCACTCACATCTTTCAAAGATGGGGAGTAGATGTAATTGGACCCCTGCCAGTAATACCAAAACAAAACAGTTACATCCTAGTATTTGTTGAACATCTGACCAAATGGCCCGAAGCATACCCCATGGAGATAGCAGATGCCCTGACCATTATTGGACACCTTCATGACCTCACCCACCAATATGGACCCCCTGAAGAACTTATCTCTGATGGAGGAACTAAATTTGTGAATAATATAATCTCAAGTTATGCATGAATTCATGGGATCCACCTGAAAAGGACTACCTCTTATCATCTGCAAACCAATGAGATGACTGAAAGAATGAACCAAACTATCAAGAAAGGACTTGCCAAGGTCAATCCTACCAATTGGAATCTCTGCTTACCTGAAATCCTGTGGGAAATCCAAAACACCCCTGCTGCCTCAACCAAACAAAAGCCCTTTGAAATGATGTTTGCCAAGAAGTCCAGAACTGCTGATCATGAGAACCTCGGAAAGCTTCTTAAAAAAGGAGATCAGCTGCGAAATGATGCCCGAAACCAGATTATCAAGGCCCAGGAAAGACAAAAAAAGCATTATGACCAGAAATAGAAGGATCAGAAGATCAAGATTGGAGATCAAGTCCTAGTTTGGAGAAGCATGATTGAAACAAATTTTGCTGCCAAACTGGAACTGAAATGGGAAGGACCATACCTTGTACACAAAGTCAGAGGAACAGCATCTATATAAGAAGCATGGATAGATGAATCCTGAGAACTCCAGTTCACATCAACTGCCTCAAGATTTACCTGCACAAACCATCATTGATCAGTAAATCCAGACCCTTATTCTCAGTTCCTTTCAATCTCTTCCAATCCCCTTGCCCCAATTCCACCAACCTGAAGGAACTTTGGTCCAGCAGATCCAGAAGCATCAAGAGAACCTTGCCATTGCCCAAAGGTTGCTTCAGATCCACCAGCTACAGGCCTTCTACAATATTGGACAACTGCTACAAGATCAGCCGTACATAAGAAGTACAGCATATGTTACCATCCATGAAGCTAGAGCTGCCAAACAAATCTATACCTTATTCAAATGAAATGTTGGAACACTGATGCAGGCCCATTTCTACCTCAATGACATCCAACAGATGGACGAGATCACCTTTTAGAGCACTCTCCAACAAGTAGACATCCTATTTCCTGAAGAACCAGAAGAGGACCTTGAATTAGAATAGAGTGACCCAGATACAGAAGATGATAGTGTGGGCATAGATGCTGAAGATGCTTATGCCTATTGGAATGATGACTAAATGACAGTCTGGGACAGACCATCCTTTAGTGGGGGCTGATGTGATAAACCACAAAACATACCACTTGAATTATAACTTAGCCAGATGATGTGAACAATAGTCACTAGCATAGCTACCCAACTTAGTTACCCAAATGCACCACCACCTGTATAAATAACTCAGATAGCTAAAGTAAGAAGCACTCTTTACAGTGACTGTAACTCCTTACAGTGACTGTAACCCCTTACAGTGACCATAACCCCTTACAGTGACTGTAACCCCTTACAGTGACTGTAACTCCATAAATAGTATTCTATACTTAGCCAGATAGCAATCAGATACCCCAGAGACAAGAGAGAATAAACCTCAGTCCGAATAGTAAAGCAAAAGCCAATTGTCTGGTATACTTAGGAGAAACACCTGCCAAAAGCCACTTAATCCTAAAGATTGGATTGCAATACTTAGGTGATACGTCTGCCAATGAGCCACTGCCAAGAAGTTGTGAGTTTTGTCTGATTCTACTCCAGTCCACTTTCTGATACAAAGAAGTTTTGGTTTGCTTGCCAGATAAGCCAGAAGTCTGCCAGTTTAACTTCACTGTTACCCAGTTTTGCTGCCAAGTTCGAGTAAAGAACCTGCCGCCTTTTAAGAAATCCACTACTTAAGGAATAAGCCGCCATTTAAGAAGTCTGCCATTTTCAATCCATCTTCAAGAAGTCTGCCAATCTGCTGCATTCCGCTGATCGCCCACATCATTCGTCTATATCATTCGCCTGCGTTGTTCTACAATTAAGTCCGCCGATCCACCACATTCCGCTGATCTGCATTGTTCATCCACATCGTTTGCCCACATTGCTTGCCTGCATCATCTGCATAACCAGACCACACTGCTCAAGAAATCTGCCAGAAAAGGAATCTGATCACCGATTCCCAGAGAGTCCACTATTAAAGGAAATCTATCTGATTATTCAAGATCACCCAAGTCATGGATACCCATGCTTTTAAGGAAACCCACCAAATTCGCCGTACACAAGATCGCTGTGTCACACAAATTTACCCACTGATCGTCGCTCAAGAAGGAAATCCGCTCACACACAAAGGACCATAAACCCAAGAACACTGTCAAATTAGGAAATCACTCACAGAAATTCTCCAGCTGTTGAATATTATACTGCTAAACACCAACACTAATACCAGAACCTGAAAATTTTGTTGCTTTTTGACAAAGTAACTGGGGGCTTAAGCCAATCTACACAGCTGCCCAACCTTGTAATTTGCCTCTATTGAGCCAGGTATATTACAATATCTATATAATAAAAACTTTAGCAAACTGGCCACTGGAGGGTACATGTGAAGTAAGCATATTAATGACATTCTTTTTACATATTGGGATCCTCTAAATACCATAATCACATTGGTCAATTCTCTATCATATCTGGTATATTATATCAAATAATGGTGGACTGTGTACTGTATAATCTTACTCTTAGATTGAATAATATCTGAGAAGTTAATGAAGCTGCTGTTTCCCAAAATCATAATAGGAATATAAGAGATCTTGCTAATGATGTTAAGGATTGCAATTATGATGTAGAGAGGGGTGGAATAGAGTTGAGATAGAGAGAGGCTACTGGTATGGTATGAAGACATCATCAATATTATAGACAGTAAATAAATGCTGCACAACCTTCTCCTGTTACCATTCATATTACACAAACTTATCACATACTTTTTGAAAGATTTGTTGAAGAAAGTTGATAATAATATAATAATGATACAACCCCCTGATGGGTGTCTGGGTCCAGAGATAGTGTAGCATATAGGTGGCAAAATAAAATAAGATGGTATTGGCTGGAGATGGGGTCTTTCAGGAGGGAGCATGACAGTGGTGGAAGTGAAGAAGGGCAAGAAACTGGGGTGATTATCAGAGGAGGGGGGCCAGTGAGTTTTGCAGCAGCTGGAAAGACTGGGAATAGAGAAGAAGAACAGAATGGCTGAAAGCTAATTGGAAAGAAGAAAGAAAAGACTGGGGGAGCAGGTGGGGCTAGGTCTGGAGGAGGGGAGAAGGGGGCTGGAGAAGTAGATACCAGTGGTAGAGGCAGGACTGCTGGTGGTAGTGTGATGGTAGATCTGGAAATGGAGGAATACTGGTGCCCAGGAATGTGGCAGTAGTACAGGTTATTGCTGGGAGGGTCACTGGTGATCAACTTCTGTCTTAGTGAAGAGGTAGAGAGCCAATAGAGCTTTGGTCTGGATCTCTGGCCTAAAGGGTGGCAAGGTATTGGAATTGGAGAGGAGTGGGATTGGTCTGGCCTATGGGCTTGGGGGGCATAGGTGAAGAAGTAGATTCCCCCAAAGTTCTGAGTGGTATGGTGGAGGGTGATGAGGTGGAATATAATGCTGAATTATAGGACTGGACATTTGATAGAGAGAGGAGACTTTGAGTTTTAGGAGTGCTTGAGGGTTGGGCAGATAGGAGGTGTGGTGCAGACCCCCAAACATTGGTTAGAGTGTGAGATGTTGGCAGACTTTTGGAGAGAGGTGGAGCAGTGTCTGGGTGGTATAAATAGGGAGTGCAGGCAGGAAATGTGGAATATACTTAGGGCAAGGGTGTTCAGCATGGTTAGAAATGAGTAACTTACCCAAAGGTGTGCCATTGTGGTGTAGGTAGAGATGGCAGGATATTGGCTAGCAGTTTTTAAGGAGGGGAGAAAGCTGTCCCTAAGAGAAAAGGTGGTGAGCTGTTGGTGGTTAATGGGAGATATACTGACAGACTGGCAGAGGGGATGGGGCTCTGGGGAGGG
This sequence comes from Jimgerdemannia lactiflua, assembly GCA_003951145.1. Lineage (NCBI taxonomy): Eukaryota > Fungi > Mucoromycota > Endogonomycetes > Endogonales > Endogonaceae > Jimgerdemannia > Jimgerdemannia lactiflua. The sequence continues at coordinate 13,959 of RQIL01045379.1, forward strand.
ACACCATAGGCAGCTAGTGGAAGTCATATGTAGCAAGAGTAAGGATTGAGTACAGGTTATCAGCAATGAGGTAGTGTTTAAGAGAGTAAGACTGGAGGAGAGATTGAGTATCAGAATAAGATAGAGAGGAGAGGGCTGGAGCTACTGATGTGGCATAAGGACAAGTGAAATATTTAGACAGGTATTTAGTAATAAATAAGGCTATGGCCTATGGAGAAA
>RQIL01045390.1:0-14172 GCA_003951145.1 Jimgerdemannia lactiflua
TCTTACACTAGACTTCTTGTCATTCAGATAAAAGCCAATTGACTGAGGTTTATTCACTCTAAGAATATGGGTTATTTATACAAGTTTGCTAGCTATGGGGGGGGGGCTAAGGTATACTACGTTGTGGCGAACAATGCTATGTTATTGGCTTGCCGGCGGCGAGGGGGTTTGCTGGATAAGGATACGGATGTCACGCTGAACACAGATGCGCTATTGGCTTGCCGGCGGTGAAGGTTGATTACACTGAAGTACAGATGTGCCATTGGTTTGCCGGCAGCAAGGGTCTTACTGTTCTTACGTTATCAGTGGCGATGGGTTACTTGCTGTGCGAATGGCTTGCCGGCGGCGAGGACTTCGGTGGTTAAACTATTGGCTTGACGGCGGCGAGGACTTCGGCGATTTATGTCATGAGGGTTAGGGTCTTGTACCACTGACAAGAAATGTTTGGGGGCGGCTATCTGTCATGGGGGTTAAACTATAACACACTTGTGTGGGGAAGGGTATTTGTAAGCGCAGATCTGTACTTTAAAAGGTATAGTGCCCTTTGTCAGTGGCAAACAAATCATCTTGCTGGATTGTGACTTCATCATTCCGCTCTTCGAAAGGAGGAAGTGCTGGCCAAGAGGTGAGGGGATAGAATAGTGGCCAATCATCTTCAACAACTTTCTCCAACCCTTGAACAGCTTGGATGCGGACAGAGGATTGGTAAACTCTTTGCTGCTCTTCTTCTTTCTCAGAGGACTCATCGGTTTCTGTGTCAGATAGGGCTGCTTCGAGAGTGGGGTCTTGGGGTTCTTCAACTTCCTCCTCCTCTTCAAAGGTAGAGACTTCTTGAGTCTCTTCTTGATTCAGCTCCCAAATGATGTGGTGTGAATTGAGGTTAACAGGGTGGTGGGTAGCAGGTGTTGCTCCAGCAGGTACTTCCATAGTAATGGGCGGTCCTTTGAATATCTCCATGAGGCTCATGAGGTGGCCTTGGTGGTTGTCTGGGAGGGGGGTAGTATGGAAACCTGGCGAAGTGGGTTCAGTTTGTTGGCTTCCCACTGTGACGCGGTTGCTTCCAATGTAATCAGCTACTTCGGATTCCACCCAGTTGACTTCTTCAGTGGTAAGGTGGACAATATTCCTAGCAGTTACTCCTTGTAAGTGCACGATGGCCCAGGGAACATGGTGGAAGATTTGGTGGATGTGGAGGGCTCTCTTCATAAGCCGGCCAGTAGTTAACAATTTGGCGGCAAGGTCTTCTCGGTCCTTTTCTTGGGTCTCATTGCGGAGGCGGTGGCCAATCTCGTAGTCATGCCAGAGAGTCATCTGGTCAGTTGTGTCCTTGAGCTGCTGAGTCATGATGTACCGGTAGTTGATAAAGTGTCCAAGGTCTTCGGTATAGAAGTTCAGATGGTCTGTGGTATCTGGACGCCAGATAGCCTGCTTGATGGCATCAAAGACAATGGTCTTGAGACTTGGCAAAGGGGTAGAGCGGCGAGAGGTCTGGTTGGAATGGCGGGTAGGAGGCATTGTGTGTAGAGTACTTGTTCTTTGGTAGCAGTTCTTGAGGCTGGGGCTGGATCCTTTAAATAACGTGGTCTTCATTTCAGCTCGGATCATCTTGTCTCTTTTGGTGCGATCACTTGACAGTTTTGGCTGGCCATGGGTTGTCACGCCATAATGTCGTCTGATCCTAGCAGTCACAGAGTACTCTGAATTCGGACATGGTCGATTGTAGACGTCACATCTGCCTCTTGCAAAATTAGAGCCGTCCTCAGCGGTGAATTGTACAGGGATTGCGGTATCTTAATTTCTCTAAAGAACAGGTTGTTGGCGCATTGGCGGGGACTGGCCATCCTCATATAGGGCAGAGGGCCTGTTACTGGACTAACCATCCGGGAGGGGTTCGAACCCAGCTAGTGGCTCCATTTCGGTGTTCTTTGGTCCACTAAATGTTCTGCTGGTTTCGGGGTCTCAAAGTAAATTTCCGATGCTAACTGGTTATTGCCATATGTCGTCGACAATTCAAGGAAGTCAATACAGGGATTGGTCAATGTGTTTTGTCTCCCTCGGATAGTAGAGCCTGATGTGGTTGCGATGTATCTTGGTCTTGAGCAAAACTCCATCCATGGTCTTGAGTTGGTAGGTGTGATTCATGAAGACTTGGTGAATGAGATATGGTCCTTCCCATTTCGGCTCCAGCTTGGCACTCTAGTTTCCTTTTATGATGGTACTGTATACCAGAACTTGTTGTCCGATAAGCAGGGGGTCCAAATCGGCTTTGCGGTCATAGTACTTCTTTTGTCGTTCTTGTGCTTTGGCGATAAATCCTCGTGCATGTTGGCATGCTTCGTGTAACTGGGTGATCTCTTCTGTGACTCGTCTCATCAAATCTGGCTGGACTGGTTCGGCAGGATCTTGTGCTTCTCGGCCGTACACTAGATAGAAAGGGGTCTGTCGGGTAGCAGCTGCCTTGGAGGTGCGGATGCTGAATAAAATGGCTGGCAGATAGATGTCCCAGTTCAGTTGATCTCCAGTCCTGCTGAGGCCTTGATTGATATTCTGGTTCATTTGTTCCGTGAGTCCATTCTCCTGGGGGTGGTAAGCCATTGTTGGTCGTAGCTTAATCTTGAAGCTGCTTGCAAAGGTCTTCATGGCTTTGTTGACAAACTCGCGGCCATGGTCTGTGATAATTTCTTTGGGGACACCATGGCGGCTGAAGACTTCATCGTACAGGATCCCAATAATTGTCTGGGCATCGGCGGTTTCTATGGCAAAGGCTTCTGGCCATTTTGTCAGATGGTCTTCGATGGTGTGGATATAACATCTTCCTCAGCTGGTTACTGGCAGGGGTCTGATGATATCTATTCCCAGTCTTTGAAAGGCTCCAGCTGGTGCTGCAATTGGCATTAATGGTGCTCGATCGGTGGGTTTCTGTCGGTATCTTTGGCAGGTATCGCATTGTTGAATATGTGCTGAAATTTGTTTCCTCATCTTGGGCCACCAGTATCACTTCTTGATTCTTGTAATAGTGGCGCCAATTCCTCGATGTGCATTCTGGTCATGATTTGTTGTCAGGATTTTTGGTACTTCATCTTCTTTTGGGACTTGGGTGTATTGGTCTCCTTCTACTCTCCAAAGTTCACCGTCGCCTTCTTGAAATTTCTTGAGATTCCTTTGGGTGAACAGCTTGTGGGCAGGCTGTATTCCTTTTCTGAAGCTCCTATGGTGCAGGCTCCAGGTGAGGGCGAGGCATAGATCTTGGTTCATTTGGGCGAGTGGGAAGTAGCCTTCTCTCATGGGGGCTCCTTCCCTTCTTGTTGAGTTCGGGGGATACTTGACAGGGTATCAACATTGGAGTTCTTGGCACCTTTCTTGTAGGCAATAGTGAACTGGTATTCTTGTAAGGACATTATCCATCTTGCAAAGATTCCTGAGGGCTCTGGTTTCTTGAACAACCATTGTAGGGCTTGATGGTCCATGATGAGGGTGAATCTCTTTCCTAAGAGATAGTGGCAGAAATGGTCTACTGCCCATACTACTGCTAGGCATTCAAATTTGGTGGCTCCATAGTTCGCCTGCGATTCGTTTGTAGCCTTGCTAGCATATTCGATAACATGTTCTCTTTTGTGGTCATCTTGCTGTAACAGGATTGATCCAAGTCCTAGGGCTAATGCATCAGTTGCCAAGATGAAGGGTTTGTTGAAATCTGGTTGCACTAGAACTGGGGCTTCGGTGAGGGCCTTCTTGAGTAGATCAAAAGACTTTTGCTGGTCTTCCTTCCAGTAGAATGGCTGGTCCTTCTTGGAGATGTCTCGGAGAGGAGCTGCCTTGTCTGAGAATCTTGGGATAAATCGCCGGTAGTAGGATGCTAACATGAGGAAGGACAGGGTCTCCTTGGGTGAGGTGGGGGTCCGGTAGTTCTTGACTTTCTCGACCTTGCGGGGGTCAGCGTGCATGCCTTGGGCTGAGACAACATATCCCAGATATTCGACTTAGTGTTTTCCAAAGAAGCACTTCTTGGCATTGAGTCTGAGTCCCGAGCTTCGGATAGTGTAGAATACTTCGCGGAGGTCTTGCAAATGCTGCTCAAATGTCTCGGAGTAGATGATTACATCATCTATATAGACTAGCACATTTCTCCCGATGAGGTCCTGGTAGACATGGTTCATCATTCGTTGGAATGAGGCTGGAGCATTGCAGAGTCCAAATGGCATTCGAAGGTATTCATACTGTCCTCGTCTGGTGATGAAGGCCATCTTGCAGATATCTTCCTTGGCAATGGGGATTACTTAGAATCCTTGGAAATGGTTGGTGGTGGTCATATACTTGGCTTTTCCAAGGGCATTGAGGAGGTCATCGATTCTTGGCAGGGGGTAGGCATCTTCTGTGGTATCTTTGTTGAGTTTTCTGAAGTTCACAACTAGTCTCCATCCTCCTTTCTTTGGCATGATAATTGCTGGTGAAGCCCAGGGGCTTTATGAGGGTCTGATAACTCCGTTTCGTAGCATTTCATCTATGTGTTGTTGTTCGAATTCGATCAAGTGGTGTGGTGTTCGGTAGGGGCGTTGTCAGATTGGTTTCGCATCTCCAGTATGTATAGGGTGTTCTCCGTATTGATATGGTGGGAAGTTATTGTATGTGGTGGTAAATATATCCTTGTACTCTTCTATCAACTCCTGTATCTGCTGTTGTTGTTCCTTGGTTAAGGTTGCCTCGATGTCAACGGCTTTGATTGCTGAGCTTGCTGAGTCTTCCTCCCTGGTACTGTCAGTCTCACCAGAGAGGGCTTGCCATTTCCCAAAAACTCATAGACTTTTTCCTCGTAGGTGTCTATCAGTGGTTCAAAGTATCCCAGTGCTGTTCCTTTGGGGATGGTGATCACCTCGAAGCCCATGTTTCTGATAGGGATGTGGATTGGTGACATCTGGTCTTGAATTTGTTCCTCGGCCAGGAGCAGGTAATACTTCTCTCGAAACTCCATCGACGGTTCGAAAATCAGGTTGTCGGCTTCCACTGGGAGGTGCACGTCAAGGCCTCGTTGCTGATATGGCTGCAGGATGATTTTCTCTCTTGCTCGGATGGGGCGGCAGATGTGGGGCCTCATTTGCCTAAACTGGGCAACTCTTGCTACATGGACCTCGACAGGTAGTGCCTGTGGGTCCCTGTTGGTGCTTCCGAATCCTCCTCGTCCTCTCTCAGTACTGTCCAGCTGCTTTACCTCTTGAATGGTAGGCTGTGAAGTCTTGATGAAAAGAATCTGACAGATGGCCTTCAGGGGGTTGAAACATCAGTGATTCCTTCCATGATTGCGAATGATGACTTTCAGAGATCCTCGGTAATCTTGGTCAATAACCCCTCCTTCGATGGTTATTTCTTCGGCTGCCAAAGATGATCTTGATGCTAGTTGTCCATAGAGTCCCGGCGGAATAGTGAGTGCAATTTGAAGATCAAAGGTCTTGGTGCTTCTAGGTCAGATTGTTATTTGATATGGGAGGCAGAGATCATATCCAACTGATCCTTCAGTTTGTGCAAGGGGAGGCTGTGCCCATGGCGAGAGTAGCTTGACTTGAACAACTGGATGGGTCTTGAGGAAAGGCTCTCCAGCGGCTGTGATTGCAGGTGAGAACTCCATCTGTTCTGGCTTGAAGAACAGCCAATGTGCTCCTGTCTTCGAGTTTCTTGTATAGTTGAACCCAGTCTTTCCGAGGGGGTCCAGGGTTTCCATGAGGGAGAAGGCGAGGTTGACTCCTTCTTTTCCTTGGTGTGGGCGGCAGTACCAGCAGATGATAGCGAGAACTTCCAGAGGTAGGTCCCAAATAGTGGTCTTGCTTTTGGCTTCACAGTCTTATTCGTGGTCAATCTTCTTGCACTTCTGGCAGACCCAACGAATTCGAGGTTCTTGTAGGGTGGGATCCTTTCTCTTGACTCGACTTCTGTGGACATCTTCGCTGAGGTGAACACTTCGATGTTCGCACCAGTAGCAGGTGAAGGTCTTTCCACAATCACAGTGTCTCTTCTTAACAAAGCCTTCATTTCAATCTTCGACTTCCTTGCTGGTGGGGTACCTCTTCCAATACTTGTCGTAGGTTGGCAGGGTGACTTGAAGGGCACAGGTGATGGTATAGGTACTGTTGCTGTCCCTTTCAATGGTGAGAGTCTCCACAGGTTGGCGGGAGAGAACCTTTTGCTGTTCTTGGTAAGTCTTCTTGAAAGTCTTCGGGGGTGGAGGCTGAACTCGGCTGTGGACTGGTGCTCGTTTCATTTCGTCTTTATCAATGATTGTTGGCATCGGAATCCTTTTGAGGTCAAGGACTTGGCAGGCATTGCAGTTGTCCCTTGGTGAATAGAAGCGTTTGAAATGCTCAGACATGCCTAGGCGAAAGGCTCATGAAATTCGATTTTCTATCAGTGGGGGTGGTGGTTGCATGGATGGTCCTGCAAAATCAAGTGCTGCTCTTTCGTTGTTGGCTCTGTCGATGCTTTCAGCTAGACCTTCGATGTCAATGACTCCAACAAAGAGTTCTTCAGACTCGCTATCTTAATCTCTAGGGGCATCGAAGTCACTTCCCATTTCTTGCAGGAAATTCGCTTCACTCTCATCTTCATCCTCGGTTGTGGTAGGTGTGTCACCATGTCCATGCCATTCTGTCTCGGGGGCTGAACTTGCTTTTCTTGATGATGCTCTCGACTCAATGGGTACCTTGTGCTTTTGTCCATGAATGGTGAAGACTAGGAACTGTTTTCTGATATCCACATTGGCTCCAACTCGGTGCATCCAATCTGTTTCCAAGATCATACCATTTGGAATATTAGCCATTTTCAAGTCCATTTTCAGCAGAAAGTCCACATCATTCTATAAGTAATCTGCAGATCCACTGCATTTTACTGATCTGCATTATTCTATATTTTGTCTGCTGATCTACTGCATTCGCCAATCTGCCCACATCATCCAAGCAATCTGCTGCTAAAGGAAAAAGCTACATCGACTGTCTGCTATGACAGTCTGTATTGACCATCCACATCATCCACTTAATCACATCAATCCCTGAGAAACCTTTCACTTTTAGTCCATTCACCTGAATAAGGAATCTAATCACCCAATTCTCAGACAATGAACCCGCATGTATAAGGAAATCTGTCTGATTACTCAAGAATACCGAAATCCACCAAATTTGAGAAATCCAACCACCCAGGTCACCCAAAATTACCCACCATTACATCCATCAATGTTTTTGCTGTAATATTAATCTATGCTAAGAAGGACATAGTCACAACTATGCATAAAATCAACTACGCTATGCACACATGATGTCAATCTATGTAACAAACACTGATAACTCCATATCAACCAAAATGACCATATAACAGCCCCAAAACCCAAGGAACTTCAAATAAATGATCATTGTTCTGTATTTGGGTGAAACACATGGTATGAAAAAACCAGCCCAGCTACTAAGTATATATATATATGTAGGGAGAGGTGGGTGGTAATGAAAAATACATATGAATGTACAGAAGCACAAAAGTGTAAGTGTAAAGCATGTACGAATGTGCATACAAAGTATCGAATATTGGGTGAATGAAGAAATACATGCAGAAATAATGTGCATACCACGCTAATACCATAAAAGAAAACATACACCTGATTTAGATACGCCTCAGACATCGGTGTTGGAATATTTTTGGGCACTATATGCCTAAGATATTCCTGCATTCATTGACTTGTGGTCTTGAGCGAGCTCCCTCATTCAATGTTTTTGCCGTAATATTAATCTATGCTAAGAAGAACATAGTCACAACTATGCATAAAATCAACTATGCTATGTACACATGATATCAATTTATGTGACAAATACTGATAACCCCATGTCAACCAAAATGACCATATAACAGCCCCGAAATCCAAGGAACTTCAAATAAATAATCATTGTTCTGTATTTGGGTGAAGTACACAGTATGAAAAAACTGATCCAAATGTTATGTGTAGTAATGTACAGAATGATGATGTGTAATGGTGTGAAGGTTGGCAGAGTGCCGAAAGAGAAAAACTCAGCCCAAATGAGGTAAAAGGGGTTATGGGTGTGTAAATATGAGCAGAGTAGAAGATAGAGAGGTGCCAAGGCTTAATAAAAAAAGCTATACCTAATGTCAAAGATATGGCTGTTGTCACGAGCTGCGGGGCCAAAACCAAAGGCTGGTGTCGCAGATCATGTGAAAGTCAAGAAGGCAGAAATTACAAGCCCAGCAGTCAAAGAATAAGACTGGTGTTGCAAGTCGCATGGGGGTCCAAATAGGCTGGTGTCGTGAGCTGCACAATAATGGAAAAGAAAGGCTGGTGCCACGAACCACGCGGTGATGTAAGGCCAATGAGGGGCAGTAAAGGCTGGTGACGTGCGCTGTATGGGACCCGGGATGAGCTGGTGTCACGGGCTACGTGATAGAAGAGGAGGGATGGGAAAATTGTTAGACGAAAGTAATATGAGTGGCAGAACAAATATTATGGGTTAATGAAGCTGAAGATACAAGATGTGAGAGATAGGTATATGAATATAGCCTTTGAATGCCATGCTATCCCACTGACCCAACATCTGAATTTCATAGTCAGATAATCCGGCTGCAGCAGTATCAGATGTTGCACCAATCCGAAAACTATGCCCAGTGTCAAAACACGGATTCAAACCAATCTGTGGAAGTAACATGCAAAGTCGACTAACAAGATAAGCCTGAGAGAATGAATAATTCGTGGAATGCTGGAACAGGGGGGTGTCGGGTGGGGCAGGGTATGCCAAGTAAAGAAGGCGAAGTAAGGATACAACACATGGTGCAGTGGGATCCGTTTTGGCAATAAAAAGGGATGCGCCCTAGTGAAACGGGTCTGTTTTAGAAGCTGGCAGGGTGAGCATAATATGGGTAGGATCTGCAATACTAGGATGAAAGACCATAGTGCCGCGGGACAACTGAGAGACAGGATTGAAAGGACCATCCCACATGAATTCGCTGGACCAAAGAAACCTGACATAAGCAAGTAACATGGCAGTCACGAGATGCAGATCGTCATAATTGGATAGCCGAAGCAAACTGATAAGATTGTGAAGAATACTGAGCATAATAGTAAGCCAAGGTTGAGCCGGGCAGACACCTAGCCACTGCTTCACACCACACATCACTTGGGGAAGTTGGTGAAGACTGATGAACAGATTGGCAAAGCCGGAGTCAATATGTAGAGAACAGATGACTGAGAGGTAACATTTGATTGTGGTTGGTTGAAGCTGTTGTAAGGCCAAGCTACAGATCCACTGCATTAGCACTAGTTCAGATGCGGGCAAAGGCCTGCCAGAGGCATAATTAGTGCCATGGAGAGAACAGAACTGGAGGAAGCTGCATTGTCCTGAAGAATATGAGTGGCGCATTGATTTTGCCAGTCCGAACTACAAAAAGAAGGCAATGATAGATGGAAGTGCAGAATGCAAATGATACCAATTGCAGTTGAGTGCATCTGAGCATAAGGGGCAAGATGACGGAAATGAGAAAGGTCATCATGGGATAAAGCATCAGCAATGCCATTATTGGATGTCATGATAAATATAGCACAAAGTTGAAAAGCGTGGTGCGCCATCTGAAAATAAAGCTGGTGGAGAAGTTCCAGCAAAAGAGGGTTGTGGAAAGAGCCTGAGTTGATAATAGTGATGACCGCCTGGTTATCAGTATGAAGCAATATACAGTGAAAACGCCATTGAGTGCCCCAGGTAATGGCGGCAGTGACCACAGCATAGAGTTCCTTGAACTGAATGTCATGCAAGACTATATCAGAAGGCCAGAAAGCAGAAAACCATTCACTATTGAAATGTACACCAAAGCCTTGGGCACTACTGGCGTCCATCCACAACTGTGGATCAGGTTCCTGAAACTACACCACCAGATGTATAACAGAAATACCATTCCAGTGAGGTAGGAATTTGAGCCACCAACGAATGTCGGCATAGAATTCTTTATTAGTGAGATAAGGAATGAGGCGTTACCAGAAAGAGGATTGATAAACTGCCACAGAAAAGGGCAGTAGGGTGGAATAATTTTACAAGCAAATGCCAAGGAGCCAATGAGAGACTGCAGTTAGGAGCGAGTGCATAGCATGCACAATAACCACTGCTTAAGAGTGGCAAGCAGCATGTCAAGCTTTCTGGGAGGTAAATAGGCTTCCATAGATATTGTATCCAATTCGATTCCCAGGAAAATGAGTGACATTGTCAGGCCTTCGACCTTGCGCTCTTGAATTGACCAGCCAAGATGACAACAGATGGCAAGGAGTAAACATAGGTCAGTAAGGGCAGATGGCCAAGATGGCAGTTAAACAAGGAGAAAATCATCGATGTAGTGGATAAGCATGCAGACATCGTGATAGTGGGCAATCCATGTGAGAAGTTCCATGAAAAGGTTGAAAAGAAATGGTGATGAGGATGCACCAAAAGGTGCGAACTGATTGAAATAAAACTGCCTGGATCTTTCAAAGCCCAGCAACTCCCAATCTGTAAGATGGATGAGAATATGCCAATATGCGTCGGCAAGGTCAACCTTCGATAAAAGACATCCCTGGCCAAAATGATGAACCAAAGCCAAGGCCTTGTCAAACTTAATGTAAGAGAGCCGAAAGGCATCGGTATCAATACCAGCATTCATCAAATCGCCGTAATAAGGCAAAGAAAGGTCATAAATATGACACCATATGCTACTAGAATTCTTCTTCGCAATGGTGCCAAGAGGAGATGAGTGGAAGCATTCGAATGGAGGGGATAAGAATGGGCTGCAAATCCTACCAGCGGCCACCTCACACTCGATATCGGACATAATTGCCTCTGGGTGGGTAAGAGCGGAGCGATGATTATAGGACAACACACACTGATGAGGCCCATCAAAGCTGAGAAGAGTACCTTGAGTAATAGCGGCCATGGTGGCCTGAGCTACCAATGAATCAGGATATGATCAGAGCTCATATGCCCACACAAGAGGGTGAAAGTGGAAGAGGGGAGTGGAAAATGACTGGAAAATGACGAAGAATGTCTTGAGCAATGTTGTTAAGAGGGGGGTAAATGGGTGACAAAGTAGGGTATTTGGAGTGGCCAGGGGTATGTGTATAGAATAAGCAGGGGCGAGTTCCTAGGGACAAGACAATGGGTTGTTGGAGCATTGATATCACAGATGATCGCCACTGTAGCGGACACAGGCATGCACATAAGGGCATCCTTTTCAACTGCATCCAGAATCCTTCATGGGTGACCCATCAAACTGAATGCCGTTATATGCCCAACAAGTAGACCATTGAGAGGCATTCTCGGTAGATGGAGTGGAGGAACCCTTGGTAAGGTGTAGCCACCATTGTGCATTGCGAGACTTGGAGGACTTAAGTGGAGAAGACATAGAGGTCAGAGTTCGGGGATATTGATGCAAGCTAAGGATCATAAAGAGGTCAGAGTCATGCCAGGCCCAGTGCTCACACCATGCCAAGAAAACACCACCATTCATGATCTCTGCCAGTCGTTTCATATGAAAGGAAATATGATAATTGAGAAGCATGGACCAATATGATGACGTTGAAAGTAAGATAAAGTCCACAGTGTATGTAAAGAATGGGGTAAGATCAGTGAGGCCTGGGTATGTATTATGAAGAATGCTGAAGTACATATGCAAGGTGGCAAGGAAAGCAGGGACGTCCGGAAGGTCTTTAATAAGGGATGGTGGCTAGTGAAAAATAATCCAAGCACCTGATTCGTCAAATGTTTCAATGAATTGAGCTTCAGCAAGACCACCGATAGAAATGACATTCCACTCCAAGAATCGGCCGAGTGACACGGCAGTGAACGAATTGTCAATGACCTCGGCCAACAGCTGTTGATTGACATGGGTATATTTTGAAGAGAGATTGACGCCCCAAATGATGGTATGGGTAGAGATGACAGAAGGAGATATAGGGATAGACTCACTCTGGGGATTACCGGCGGGGCCGTGAATGCCAGTAGAATGAACTGCAGGGATAGTCAGTAAGGATTGGGATGAGGATGTGGATGTGATAGCCACCGAAAGAGAGGCAGTAGCACGATCGATAAAGGCTTGATCGATAATGAGAGACGTGACCTGACCAGAGGCAGTGTGAACTTCACTAGCTGGTGCCACCAAAGGTATAATATCGGGGCGAGAGTGTAAAAGCTGAAAAAGTTCATTGAACCGATGATCTTGTACAGATGCATGCTCCTGGAGCTTAGCAATGCTGGCCTCAATGGTGATATCAGAGCCCAGTGTGCTGAAGAAGTCTGGACCAGCCGCCGGGTGCTGGCAGGAGCCTTGGATGCAGCCTGTGCCAAAAGACATGTAATTTGGCAGAGTGTGAAGGAGAGTGATCGAAGAGGGTGGCAAGATAATCTGTGAGGATAACAGCATCGGGGTTCTCGCTATCAGATTCCAGGACATCTTGCAGAAAGTGGAGCACACGCTCAATGAAAATAACATCCGAGCAGAAGGAACAGGCGGCAGACCCCAGGTCATGTTGGCCCTTTGACGTGTGAGAAGGGTCATATCGATACAAAAGGCAAGAGTTTGCAGAAAGGACCATGGGGTAATTAATGAAAAATGTGTATGAATATATGGATATGCAAAAGTGTAAGTATAAAGTACGTACGAATGTGTGTACAAAGTATCAAATGTTGGGTGAATGAAGAATTACATATAGAAATAATGCACATACCGCGCTAATACCATAAAAGGAAACCTACACCCAATTTAGATATGCCTCAGACATTGGTGTTGGAACATTTTTGGGCACTATATGCCCAAGACATTCCTGCATTCATTGACTTGTGGTCTCGAGCGAGCCCTCTCATTGACCCAAGAATGCCACCAAATTAGGAAATCACACACAGAAAGTCTCCAGCTATTGAATATTATACCACTAAATACCAACACAAGGAACCTATACATATTATCTGAACATTTTGTTGTTTATGACAAAGTAACTGAGGGCTCAAGCCAATCTACAATAGCCACCCAACCTTGTAATTTGCCTCTATTGAGCCAGGCATGTTACACTATATATGTGTCTTTTAGGTATATATATCTCTTAATTGCCATAAGCCATCATCTTACCTATGGAGAAGAGATTCATTTCTATCTCTGAAGCATACAATATTTCTCCAAGAGTAGCAAATATTTCCATAGAGATATATGCTAACATTTTCTTTGCTTTAAGTATAGATTATATTGTTGTTACCCAGTTTGATAGATACCAGATATTCAAATGACTCATATGTAAAAAACCACTCTTAGTGGGCTATCATATATTACATAGCTCCTGAATCCATAAGCCAGACATCATTATCATTAACTATATTAGTGCATTCAGTAGGCATATACTTAATGGTCCTCTTGTCCATGCTGAAAGTACTAATGTCACAACTTTTCATTAACCCAAAAGTATTTTGCCAACTAGTTATAGATGTAAGGTTACAGGTATAATTGGTAGTAGAAATAGTAGTTGAACTGGTAGTAGATCTACTAGTAGATCTTGCACTAGTAGCAGATTTAGCAGAAGTGGCAAAACTGGCAAAATTGGTACTAGTGGAATTAGTGGGACTTTTGGATCAAAATTGTAATTCTTCTGACTAGGCTTTATAGATGTAGAGGCAGAACTAGCATCTTATACAAAAAATAGATCATCAGTTTCAGTAGCATTTATATTGCTATACTTCTATTTATCTTGATAGTTCCTACTATACTTGTCTTTTCCATACTTATTTTCACCACTCTCTCTATCCTTTAGATAGTAATTGCACTATATATACTCATACTTACAACAGTAATAACAATAGTCATCTATCTTAGCTAATTGGCTATTATTATATTAAATTGAGTTTCTTCTCTATAGCTCTATTGCTCATATTTTTGATCTTGCTATTGATCGCATTTGCTGTTACCACACTTATAAGACTCATAGAATGCCCTTTTCTCATTTTCAGCATTATTAGGACTGCTTCTTTAGTACATTTCCTCATTCATAAGGCTCATAATCATATGGATATAGTTTGTAAGGCTCCTACTCTTATATATAGCTGCCACTATGATATTATCCCTTAATCTGTATAGTAAGCAAATATGTCTGCAAAAATTTTGATACTTGTATATTTTGGCTAATACTTATTA
>RQIL01045401.1:0-14168 GCA_003951145.1 Jimgerdemannia lactiflua
ACCCCTACCCTCTCAAAAACCACTTCCCCGCCCTCTTTATTTCTTGTGTTACCTTCCAAATTCAATGAGGACATTGATTCTTAAGGAGGAGGAGATGTAACATTTTAGCATAGTTTATTTTTTTTTCTTTGTCTTTCTAGTACTTTCAGTAACCTTCCAGTACCTTCCAAATGATTAGAAATCATCTCTTGGCACTAAGCCACAGCTAGAACATTCTGGTCACTTCTGTTCTAGTCTTAGCTAGTCACAGAACTTTATGGAACATTGCAGATCTTTATTTGTCATCATTGCTGAGAACCTTCCTCTTGGCATTTCCATTGATTACTCAGATCTTTCCAGATCCTTCTTTCATATCTTGTATAAATATCCTCTCTGTTCTCTTGAATAAAGCTCAGAATATTTTCTCCCTGAATCCACAAGAACTTCCCGAACTCTCAATAACTCTTTGAGCTATTTTGAGCACTTAGAATTTAATCACTTCCTCATTCTAGAAACCAGAACCGTTACAGGTACTATAAGTATAGGCTGGCCCAAGGGCTGGTAGAGGGTCGGATGACTCTATTGTCTAAGAGTTCCTATATGTGTTCTTTTAAGAATGTCTTCAAGTGATGGGGTATCCTGTATGGTTTCTGTTGAATAGGTGTTGCATTTTCTGTATTTATATTGTGGTAATATGATGGGTTGTATGGCAGGTTGCCATAGTCTGTAGTGAAGATGTTCTGATATTTATGAAGGAGTTTAGTTAATTTTTGTTATTGCTGAGGGGTCAATTCTTCTCCAATGTTTGTAGAAGGCTTCACTTTCTCCTGGGTCGCAGAGGGGCCTTTCCTTTCATCTGTGACCTTTTGCCATTTCCCTGTAAGTTTAATTCATAAACTTCTCTGTGTATTTGGTTGAGATAAGGCCCAAGGTGTCCAATGATGGTTCCTTTTGGCAAGATAATGTTGTCCCAGCTTATGTTGGTTGCTTGAGAGTTTACTGGATTCATCTTATCAGGAAATGTGTACCCTTCTATATGCAGATTCCGGATTTCTTCATTGGGTTTGAAGAAGAGATTCCTGGGGTCTGGTGGTGCAAAGATTTCGATGGTTGATTGCTCTCCTGGCTCAAGGATGAGGTTCTTGTGAAGCTACACTGGCTGGTGGAAAACTTGCTGAGGAGCATTTGTTTTGAATTGACTAACCTGAAGGAGATGTACTTCCTTCTTGTCTGAGCTTCTAAATCCCTTGGTTTGTCTGGTTTCCTGAGTGAGCTTGGAAACCTCTTGCAACTGAGGAGTCTTATATTTGAGGAAGACTGTCTGTGTAATTTTGTCTCCTTTGTGGATTCAAATCCATTCACCACTTCCATTTCTTAAGATGACCTTGATTTCGCCTGTGTATCCTGGGTCAATGGTTTCTCATTTAGTAGAAAGTCCTTCAAGGGCTAGTCCAGACCTTGAGGTCAACTGGATGTAAGTTCCTTTTGGTGGTTGCATGGCAATACCAGTTGTGATGGGCTTTGTACTTTCAGGGCCCATAGTAGTATCATTAAAACTGCTGAGATCATACCAACATCTTCTTGGTGTACCTTTTTTGGTAGAATTGCATTGAGATAAAGCAGAGTGAACTGTGAAATATTCATATCAAGTGTAGGCTATCCATGGGCTGAGTCTTCTGTGGCTTCAGATCTCTAACCTCTGATGTCTAGATGTGGCTATCTTGCTCCAGTAGAGGGGTCTCAAAGATAATTGATTTCTCTTTTTCCAATGGGGTCTATGGCTTCCATGAAGTTGATAGCATCATCTACTATCCTTGGTGAGTTGCATGGTGAATGAGAGTCAGGATATCTTCTCCTAGGTCATATATCTTGAGGACCTTTCTTGTGGGTCTCTTCTTTTTCTCCTTTTGAATTTGGACTCAGTCATCTCTTCTCTTAAGTGTATGTACAATCACATCCTTGCTGAGATTGATCTTTTCATGTTGGCAAGGCCAGCATCTAGGATGCATTCCATGATGACAATATCCCATGGCTTGGAAGTGCTTCTTTCTTTCTTCAATTTCTCCTAGCTTCAGAAATCTGCATCTATTTACATCATACTTTTGTAGGAGGGTAGAGAGGGGTTTCACTTCTGTCTGAGTGTAGAATCCTACTCCATTTCTTCTTTTTGCAAGTGTGGTGATGGATTCTTGGAATGAGGTTCCTTCTGCAATGATTTTCAGAGATTTTGGTTCACAGGGCTGTCTAGTTTGCTGGTCCAATATATGGCATTGATAGCAGTAGTCTCTTAGTGAGTATAAAATGACTAGATGGGGGCATCTGCCCATTCTAAAGGCTCTCTCTTGATGGGTTTCAGGCCTTGGGAATACTGGTTGTGAGCTGGGTCCAGCTTCTTCTTCACTCCAGAAGGTGTTGTTACCTTCTTCTTGTGGTGCCCAATTCGGATCATCCCATTAAACAATTGTAGGGAGCTCTTTATTTTCAGAAATGCCATCATCTTCTTCCTCTAGTGATTGGTCTCAAATTGCTTGTACTTCTGCTGCTTTGATTTCAGTATTGGGCATGACTTGTGCATGGCTTTTTGACTAGATATTGTGGGAGCATCTCTTCTTCTTTCTCTTGCATTCAGGGCATGTGGTACCAGGGGTTTTTCGAATTCCCACATGTCTGGATGAATGTTCCTCACATTTTTGTCTTTGGAGGCATTTGGTACATTCTCTAGCTTCTCCAGCAATGGCTCTGATTGTAATGGAGATGATATCTTGTGCCCATACATTATGTTCTGGTCTATCTTCTACCATGTTGATTCAGGGCCTCAGTCTGGGGTCATTGTCATTTTCAGAGTCCTCCTCTTCTTTCTCCTCTGTGGTGGATTCTGTACTACTAGCATATTCTTCTTGAATGGTCACCTTCTTCATTTTCTTTGATGGCTTGAAACTGGTGACTTTGACTCAGTACTTCTTTCCTCTGTAGTCGAATTTGAGTACTTGTTGACCAATGTTGACATCTGCATTCATCTCCTTCATACAATTGATGCCAAGGATCATGTCATAGATGACAGCTTCAGTTACAACTTCCTTGGGAATGGTAAACTGAATGTGTCCAAGAGTGATGGTGATGTTTCAAACTTCTCCCAGGGGCTGTGTTTGGGCTCCATCTGCTAGTATGATGCCGAGGCTAGAGGGTCAAACAATTGGCAATTGAATGCTGTCCAGGAATTTCTTGGCAATGATACATATAGCTACTCCTGTATCAATGAGAATTTTCGCCTTCTGACCTCCAATTTCTCCAAACAAAAAGGTGCTGATATGTCTTTCTGCAGCTTGTACTACTGGGGTTACTGGTTCTTCTTAAGGGATGGGGAGTCTTCCTGTGTAAGATCTGGTGGTTTATAGCAACTTGTTTCTTACTCCAAGCAGGTATCAATTGAAGGAACTGCAAGAGTAGAACTTCCATCTTGGCTTCTTGGATCTTCTTCCAGGCTTCATTATAGATGTCCCAGAGCATAGTCTTTGGGATGTATTTCTTCTTGGACTTTGGTGTCTTGATTTCTAATTCTGGTTCTTCTCCTATATCTTCATTAGCAGATTCTGATAGGGGATCTTCTCTATTGATAGTAGCTCCAGGAATGAATGGTGAAGGAGAATGGGGGGGTGTATAAACCTGTTCTTCTTCATCTTCATTTTGAATGATTCTTCTGCTTGTTCTTTTGGGTGGCTTCTCAACTGCTTGGGGGTGGCCTACTGCCCTCTTTCTTTTTTCTGCTTGGTAGACTATTTCACCATATTCGGCCTTGGTTGGATATAAGTCTAGGTCACTGTATTCCTTACTATCACTCTGCTCATAGTCTTCTACTGGGTGAGCTTAAGTTCTCTTGTTGTGGGTATACTTTCGGTTTAGTGGTTTGGAATTCCTTAAGCTGCCTTGGTTATTGCATTTGGTAGCATAGTGTCCTTGCTGTCCACACTTGTAGCATTGGACCTCTGCTCTGTCTCTTGAAAGATATTCGACTATCAGAGGATGGGTAGTTCCTCTGGTGATCCTGATTTTTGTATGGGGGATATCTTGGCTGATAGCTCCGATTTTCCAATAGATATTTTGGCTGGTAATTCCAATTTTCATGTGTGGTGAGCCTTTCAATCTGCCCAACCAGTCTGTCTACTTTTGAATTGAGGTCTTGAATCTCATTCTTGTCCTTCTTCCATTCTTTGGTGGGCTTTTTTCCTTTTGATTCTCCTTGAAGGATTCCTTATAAGGCCTTGATCAGAAGATATTCCTTGTCTTCTTTCCAATTGTCAGTCCAGGTGGTTCCTTGCTTGACATCAAAAAATCCTTGGGCTGCATCTACTTGCTCTTCAAGCTTTCTGATGCCCAGGGTTCAGACATGTTGAGCAATGTTGGGTGGGATTCCATTTATGAAGATCATTGGACTGATGATGTCCTAATTGGCAGCATTGAATCATTCTCTTCTGGATTCTGGTGAAGAATGCTCTTGGGGATTCTCCAAGGTTCATCTTCATTCCCATGATGGATTCTTGGGCTTGGTGGTGGGTTTTGTTTCCTGCATACTTTTCAATGATCTAGTGCTGTATGGCTTCATATTGTTCTTCTTCTGATCTTGTATTTTCCATGACATCTCCTAGGTCTGTGTTGACATCATTTACTGTTCTGGTGAAGATGCCTTTGGCTGGTTCTCTCAGCTGTGCCTTGAAGACATTAATTCATCTTTGGATTGATAGATCTCTCAAGGCTGCTATTTCTTCAATTGCATCTATGAATTCTCTTGGATCCTCCTCTGGGTATCCTGCAAATGTATGTAGTGTTGTGCCCATTTCGCCTTCACTGTCTTCTGACTCTGTATCGATTTCTAGCTCTGATTCCAAATTGTTGGCTATTGATAGATAAGAACTTGAAGGTATAAGGGATCTGGGAGATGTGCTCTTCTTAGTACTATTCTGGGGAGTCTTGTGGGTTGTACTCTTGGGACCGGGGTTGCTGGTCTGGGTAAATCAGAGAAGACTCTTGGGGGGAATCTTTCAAGATAATTGTTGAGATCTTGGAAGAGATTATCAAAGTCTTGATGAGTATTGTCTACTTTATTTGATGTGAGCTCATCAAAATCTCTGGTTAATGTATCTGCTAGTGGTACTGGTAGAGGATTTCATACAGTGCTGACTTCTGCAATGTCAGATCCTTCTGATGCTAAGTGGTAACTGATTCTAGAGGTGATTATACTTCTTCCTGTCCAAATACTTTGTAGAACTGGGATTTCCTCTCCTGTAGTAGCTAAAATTGGTGCAGTGTGAAAGGTTGCAGTGGTGCTGGTCTCCAGGTTGAAGGTTGGGTTCTGTGAGCTGAAAAGTCACTTCAATTGCTGTTTTGAAATCTTCCCAGTTGAGCCCCCAAACGTAACATGCCTGGCTCAATAGAGGCAAATTACAAGATTGGGTGGCTATGTAGATTGGCTTGAGCCCCCAGTTACCTTATCAAAAAGCAACAAAATGTTCTGATAATATATATAGGTTCCTTTTATATTGGCATCTAGTGGTATAATATTCAACAGCTGGAGACTGTCTGCAAGTGATCGATTTCCTAATTTGGCAGTGTTCTTGGATTATAGGCAATTTCATGTGATGCAGGTGATCTTGTGTATGGTGAATTTGATGGATTTTCGTAATGAGTGGGCTCTCTGGGAATCCAATCAGGTGGGTTTCCTTAAGGGTGCGGGTTCTGGCTGCTGGCGTGATGGTGAACTTGTATGCTAATTAGGGAGACCAGTAATCAGGTTTCCTCAAGTTTCTTGAGCATGGTTTCTTCAAATGATGTGGTTAAGCGGGCAACATGGCTTAAGTTGACAGTGCGGTCAAACAATGTGGGTCGAGCGAGGTGGTTGGAATGAGGCGGATCAGCGAAATGCAGCAGATCAGTAGATAAAAGGCAGACTTCTTGAAAACAGACTTAAAAATGGCAGCTTATTCCTTAAGCGGTGGATTACTCAAAAACGGCATACTTCTTTGTATCAGAAAGTGGACCAGAGTGGAAATGAAGAACCAAGCTCACAATCTCCTAGAAGAGGCTCTAGAGTGGGCATTTCTCCTAAGTGTTGCAATCCCTCTTGAACCAAGTGGCTCTGGGCAGGCATATCCCTCAAAGTGTTGTAGGCAGACTTGTCTTTTACTTTGGATTCAATTTCAGAACTGAGGTTTATTCACTCTTGTCTCTTGGATATTTTATACATTGTGGTTGCTACCTTGGTTGCTATCTGACTAATTATAGAGTGCTATTTATGGGTTACAGTCACTGTAAGGGGTTACAGTCACTGTAAGGGGTGCTTCCTACTTTAGCTATCTGAGTTATTTATACAGTTTTCCACAGCAATGGTTGCTGTGCTGGTTACTATGCTATGCTAAGTATTCATGTCATCTTGTTCATGTCATCTGACTGGGTTATGAGGTAGCTACGTTTTTGTGGTTTGTCACAATACACAAACAATTTTTATGACATCTCCAATGGGCTTTTTCCAGAGATAGAGAGATCTTACCATGCAACGGTGTCGAGGAATGCGCAGAACTTAACCAAAATAAACTTCGATCTGATATTGATCAGTTAGCTTTGGGTTGGACCAAATGGTGATTAACAACCAGTTGTGTTAAGCACCTGTCAGAGGCGACTTGGTCTTGAAATAAGGCTTATTAACTGGTTAAGATATCTCTGAGAGATAAATATCTGCAGTTGACGTAGAATTGGACTGCGACCAAAATCAGTCTAGTTGGCAAGATTTGTGAAGAGATTCTGGTGCATGGACATTTGTGTGGACAAAGTAATTACATGAATATATAATCAAACAATCAGCCACATATCTCAGCGGACTGTGAATATATAATTGTTCATAGCAGCAGCGATAATAATGATTATACAGATGCCTCGAAACCCTCACCAAATGAACAACTTCATCATGACAGACAGTACTGCGAACTATGCCGCCTTTGGCCAAATCATCCAACTTTGGGCATGCTCCTCATGGCACAGGCAGCCTTGGTGCACACGAATGTAGTGGACTGTATAATATAGGAGATCGTTGGCCAGAAGATCACTGTACCCGAGGTGAACGGAAATGAAAAGGAAAGATTAAAGATTTAGATCAGACAAACTTTATACCTAACACTGCTGCTATTTTATCTATACTTTAATTTTATCAGAGTATTATACACCACATTACAGATTACATATATACTTGTAAAAATTTGTAATCTATCACATAAACAAATTGGCTCAGATAACCATATATATTTGGTCGACAATTGAGTTAGCAATCCAGTAAGTATTATGCATTTGCTATCCAATGCATGGCACCATTGTGTATATTTTCTTGTTCTTATTCATGCTAGTTAACTGTTTGATCCCAGTGCGCAAGGACGATTTTGACCTCAGGCCCATTAATTACTCTGAGGGGCTTTGATTGGTCAGAGGGGGAATGAAACTGCTTGTCCAAAAGAAGTTGGTGAATTCGGATTCCGATTGCATGTGGGAAGCTGGCCAGAGTCTACTTTTCAGCTACTATAAGTTTAGTGTCCCGGATTGAAGGTTTCTTGGAGTTCGTGCCTGACCTGGCCGGGGTAGTTTCCTTGCCAGAGGTGGCCTCAGTCAGAGTTGCTGTGTAGGTTTTCTTAGGCTTTCTCGATGTGGTGTTCATCTATTTCATTTGAAAAATCATGAGGGGTTGGAAACTGGGCCAGCAATACAAAATGATAATATAAATACTTACAGCTGAGGCCATGCTCAGGGTGTTTGCATGTGTGACTGATACCTTCGAAGCTGTGAGGGCAGTAGGTTTCTTGAGGTGCACCTCGGACCTGGCCGGTACAGTCTTCCTGGCAGAGGCGGAGTCATTCAGAGTTGTTGTATGGGTTTTCTTACATGTTTTGGTTGGGGTGGTAATATTCTGTTGTATTTGGGAATAATAAAAGATGTTTGGAACAAGACTAGTAACACAAAGTGATAAAACAGATACTTACATATGAGGCAACTATTGGGGTACTTCGGGCAGCCATTATCGTGGTGACCATATTTCCTGTAGGATTCTTTCTAGTTGTCATTGTCTGCTTTTTGAACTTGGTCATGAGAAACATCATGACCTCGACCTGGCCATTTACCCTGGCAATTTGCAGTGGCGTACATCCTTCATTTTCCTTGGCATTTAGGTTTGCTTCAAACTCGGCTATGAGTAACCTCACAATCTCGACATGACCATTTTCCGTGGCAATATGCAGTTGCGTACATCCTTCATTGTCCCTCGTGTTGGTGTCTGCCTCGAACTCACCCATGAGCAACCACACTACATCAATGTGCCTGTTCAGCACAGCCCTGTGAAGCGGCGACCACCTGTCATTGTTCTTGGTGTTGGGGTCGGCCTTGGAGTCGGCCAAGAGCACCTTTACGACCTCGATGTGCCCCTTGCTTGAAGCCCAGTGAAGCGGCATCCATCCGTCATTGGTCTCGGCATTGGGGTCCACCTTGGAGTCAGCCAAGAGCACCTTTACGACCTCGAGGTGCCCGTTCTCCACAGCAAAGGAAAGGGGTATCAATCGGTCATTGGTCTCGGCATTGGGGTCCGCCTTGGAGTCAGCCAAGAGCACCTTTATGACCTCGACATACCCATTCTGTGCACCGAAGTGAAGGGGCATCCATTCGTCTTTTTGCCTGGTGTTGGGGTCAGCCTTGGAGTTGGCCAAGAGGACCTTTACCACCTCGACGTGCCCCTTGCTTGAAGCCCAGTGAAGCGGCGTCTATCCGTCATTGGTCTTGGTATTGGGGTCTGCCTTGGAGTCAGCCAAGAGCACCTTTACGACCTTGAGGTGCCCGTTCTCCACAGCAAAGGAAAGGAGTGTCGATCAGTTGTTGGTCTTGGCATTGGGGTCTGCCTTGGAGTCAGCCAAGAGCACCTTTATGACCTTGATGTGCCCATTCTGCACAGCAAAGTGAAGGGGCGTTCAGCCGTCCTTGTTCGTAGCACTGGTGTCCCCCTTGGAGTCGGCCAAGAGCACCTTTATGACGTCAACGTGCCCATTCTGCGCAGCGAAGTGAAGGGGCATCCAGCCGTCCTTGTTCATAGCACTGGCGTCCGCCTTGGAGTCGGCCAAGAGCACCTTTATGACATCGACATGCCCATTCTGCACAGTAAAGTGAAGGGGAGTCCATTCGTCTTTTTGCCTGGCATCGGGGTCCACCTTGGAGTCGGCCTAGAGCACCTTTACGATGTCGAGGTGCCCCTCATTCACAGCTTTGTGGAGGAGCATCCATCTAGAATTATTTTTGGAGTTGGGGTGGCTCCACAGATAGTCACAAAAAACCACACAACCTCAGAGTGACTGTTTTGTGCAGCCAGATGGAGTGGGGTGTGACCGTTCAGGTCTACATAATTGATATTCTCATTGAATTCATACAATAGTTCATCGATGAGGTCAATGTGACCAGTTTGTGCAGCCACATACAGCGGGGTTCTCCCGATTCTGTCTTGAACACTGATGTCACTGATACAAGTACAGAGTGATCTGACCATTGCCACATCACCACCGAATGCAAAGCAATGCATTAGTGGGAGAGAAAGGTCGAACTTAGCCATCTGTGGTGCAGTCTTGTTTCCAAAAACATCTTGTGACTTGAGCTCCCAATAAGTCCCTCTTTCTGAGTTCTGGTCGATGCCATAACCATTCTGGTAACACAATGCAACCTCGCTTTATGCTTGTTTGCTGCCTCCTTCTGCAGCCTTTAAGTACAAATCAAAGGATTTCGGCCTGTCTCGGCTAACCCCGCACCCCCCTTGATAACATGCAGCAAGTGCAAACTGCGCCTCCAAATGTCCATTGTTTGCAGCCTTAGTGCACCACTCAATTTGCTTGGCTAGATCATTTGTAACACCAAATCCTACTCCATAGCACAGTGCAGTGTAAAATTGAATTTCTGCATCATTGGGTAGAGTAGCCTCAAGGTTATCAAACCAGTGGTTGAGGAAGTCATATTGGCATAGATGCAGGCTATGAAACTCAGTTTCATTCTCAATAATGTTGGGGCACCAGTCACTGAGCATTGGGTCAATCTTGTATTTTCATCAGTTTAGCCAGCTTCTTTGCCAAAGTTTGTGCAAATTGGTTGCTACAGGCAATACTGATAGAGCAACAGAGTCATCTTGAAAAGCACGCAAGATGAGGGTTGATGTAAATGGAATGTTCCAGGTATTCAACTGACCCAAGAATGTCTGAAGTGAATCGTCCAAGTTACAAAAACTGTAGTCAATGCAGTCATGTATTGATTCATATCACTCATTAATGGATTCCTCATTCACAGCTGTAGGAAGTCATTCATGAACCTCATTGATGAATTGTTGAATGGGTTCCTTGCAATTGTCAAACATCCTCCTAGAAGACAAATTGACAATGAGTGACCATCAACTATATGACTAAGCTCTTTCCCACTCTTATCATTTATATTTTCTGCTTGCAAGCACTGGGGGATCCATTGATGAAAGACCTGCATGCCATCATGTGGTGTCAAGCCAGTCATATTGAAAAACTGTTCATTAGGCCAATCTAGTGTGATTCTTGACATAGCAAGAATTTTGACATTTTTCAGTAATATTTTGAAAAACGTAATCAAAGACTTTGCCTTCTTTTTCATCTCAGAGCTATTTCCTATAGCGCATATGTGAACTCCATTTGGAATCTTATCAATCAGGTCCTGTGCAAGATTAAGACCAACCACTGCCAGCATCTGATACTCATCACACCATTCTGGATGCAACAGAGCTGGTGGCCCGAACTTCTCAGCATGGCCACAGGGCTGCTGATTTACCTTTCTCAATACCTTCTGATGATGATACCAGCAACCCAGATGATGCATTGGGCCACCCTGGTATGGAAGATCAGCAGCAATTCCCAGACACTGCAATGTTGGTACCACAGGCTTGCTGGATTATCCTGGCCAGCATCCAGAGTTCCTCTCGCAAGAACTATGAATCTGCCTTCCAACACTATGCTTGTTGGTGCCATCAATGGCATATCAATCCCATACATACATCTATTGAACAGCAGATTAACTGCTTGGCACAGCTCTTCCAGGAGGGAATGAGCACCTGTCAGCTCTGCAGCATATGTACTGCCATCGGATGGTGGACACCATCAATACATGGAGCTCACTTTTTGACCCTCCCATCTGTCGCCTGTTTAATCTGGGGTGTGGCCAACTTATGCCCCCCTCCCTCTAAGGACAAATCTTACCAATGGGATGTTGCCTCTCTTATTCAGTGGTTGGATTCTCTGGGCTCATATAATGCCATTAAGACTCAGATCTTGCACAGCAAGAAGACACACACACTTCTGGTCCTTTGCACATCTTGGTGGGTGGCACTAGATGCTGAGCATCCATCAGTTTTCATGGTAGCATGAATGACTGGCTGGCCAAGATGGTCCTAACTGCCAATATAACTAAGGAATGCACCCCCAACATTGCTACCAAGGTCTCCTGCCCTATCCCAGTCCTCCTTGAGGACAGGAATATGTGCCCAGTCTACTGGGCTTTCCATTGGACTCATGAGATGGAACCTCTATGCCCCCCTACCAATGGTGACTGCCTCTTCATCAGCACATGCTCCCCACACCACAACCTCACCCCTGACTGCCTTTGCAACTGATTCTCTGAGTGCATGGCTGCTGTGGGCATTAATCCTGTCTACCGCCCATACTCAGTATGGGCTGAATCTTCTACTGAGGCCCTCGAAGGAGGTACAACTATTGATGAGGTCCTCGAGAGTGGTAACTAGAGCTCCTGGATGACCTTTGAGCACCATTACCACCTGTTACACCAGGTGCCCACCCTTTCTGGCAAGACACAGACTTCTTCTCTGGTCTACATGGTCCTCAGGCACAAGAGCAAGGGTGTCTACAAGACCCCCTCAGGCACTCTACTCACCTTCAATCTACGAACAACTAACTCTGAAATGGTCTGGAATCAAGCAATGCTTAGTTCTGGATGGACAAGGCACCATAGGTGCCAAAGTCTGTCCCAGACTTTGTGAGCTTGGTGGAGGACCATGAAGAGTTGGTTTCCCTTCCTTCTCCCCCTACCTCATTTTCATTTACTGCCTTTTTTTCACACCTCCTTCCTGCTTTCAAATTTTATGGGCGTGTTTTTCTTCTTCTTCTTGCCTTTTGGCTTTTCTTTCCTTTGTTTCCCCTTTGGGAATTTTGGCTCATATGCCAAACCTTTTCTAGGCTAAGGGATGGACTCTGTGGGAGCCAGGATGCTTTTACTGCTATTTTTACATGAAATGTCTCATACATATATCTTAGACAGAAGGATTCGCAGATGTAAGACCATGTTTAAGATAAATAAAGCACTCCAAATGCTTTCAGGATGGCATAAACCAACTTTACATGGCCCTCCACCAAGCTTGCAAAGTCTGGAACAGACTTCGGCACCTATGGTGCCTTGTCCATCTGAGATTGGATAAGGTATAAGATTGGAGAATTGTCCATGTTAGAGATGAACTAGAAGGTGGGTGCCTTTGCAGATGATATGGTGATTGGTCTGAGCTCTGTCCAGGATGTGGGGGAGCTCAAGAAGGCAGTTGGCTGATAAGAATAGTGCTCTGGCCAGAGGTTGAACTGGTACAAGTGTGAGATAATGATGCTGGGGAATGGTGTAATTGATGGGGCTATCATTGGATTGATTGTGCCAGCAGGAGAGAGAGTTAGATACTTGGATATCTTCCTCTTAGTCTATGGGTTGGTACTGCTGAATTCCAGGTTGGAGGGGAGGGTGTGGATATGGAGGGACTCTCTGAAAGACTGGGGGGGTGGTACATCTCTCTGGCAGAGTGAGTGATGATCTTGAATGTTTATTGATTCCAAAGCTATAGTATCTAGCATACTATTTAGTCTTTCTGACATGGGTGGTGAAAAGGTTACCTAAGCTAGTAAAGGACTGATCTGGGTAAGCCAGTAGAGTCAGATCAGTTGGGAGGTTCTCTCCTTACCAGTGGAAAGAGATGGTCTTGGACTGGTGGACTTCTCCAAGAAGCTTCACTATCTCTAAGAATAGTGACTCTAAAGAGCAGTAGCATTGAGAGGGGGGGGGGGTGGGTCCCCTTGATGCAGAAGGTGTGGGAAGCAAGATACATATACCCTATGAGGGTCATCTAGAGATTTGTTATAGGTGATTAGATGTGATAATAGTCAAAGACTGTGGTATTGTGGATTTTTGTAGGGGGTGGTGGAAGGAGCATATCAGATTTGTCTTTGTTGGGAGAGAAATATAGCAGAGAAACATTGGGACCCAGAGATGTGGCAGTGGCACAGACTATTGCTGGGAGGGTCCCTGGCAATTGACTTCAATATGAGAGTAGAGGTAGAGAGTCAGTATGGTGCAGGCTGGGATTTATGGCTGGAAGAATGGCAATGAGCAGACATTGGGAAGGAGTGGGATTGGGCAGGCCTATGGGCTTCAGGGGCTGAGGTAAAGAAGTGGATCTCTCCAAAATTCTGGGTGGTATAAGGTGGAATATTATATTGAATTATAGATCAGGACACTTAGTGGCAGAAGGGGACTTTGAGGGTGAGGAGTATATTGGCATTGGGCAGATAGGGGGAGTGGTGTAGACTCCTGAGCATTGGTTAGGAGAGTATTAGGTGCTAGCAGAGTTTTGGAGAGAGATGGGATAATATATAGATGTAGAAAGGGGAGGGTGAGGGCAGGAGAGGTGGGAAATATTAAGGTCAAGAATATTAGGAATGGTTGGGGATGAGTGGCTCACCCTGGGGTGGGTCCTTATAGTGTTTGTAGGGCTGGTGGGCCACTGATTTGTAGTATTTGAGAAGGGCAGAAAGATGACTTTGGGGAAGAAGATAGCAAGGTGGAGGTGGCTAATGGGAGATATACTGGCAGATTGGCAGAGAGGGTGGGGTTTTGGGAGGAGGCACTGCCAAAAGTTAGTAGAAGTTATCTATAGTAAGAGTAGGAGTAGGGTGAGAGTAGCCAGTACCAATATAGTGTTTGAGATAGTTGGAGTGGGAGAGCAAGTGAGTGAGAAATTAGGATAGAGTTGTGAGAGCTGGGGCTACTTGTGTGGTATGAGAACAAATGGAATATTTAGATAGTTAATAAATTAGGCTATGGCTTATAGAAGAAAAAAAAAA
>RQIL01045412.1:0-14166 GCA_003951145.1 Jimgerdemannia lactiflua
TAAGACTACTTAAAAGATAATATTACTCTATTATTTATTAGTCAGATTGATAATATTTTCATAATTATCCTTACTATTATATACTGGAACTAGCTTAAGAAGTATTATGTATAGTATGATGGTAGAGCTAAATTTAGAAGAAGGAATAAGGGATAGACATTTGATCACAATCAGTCCTAAATTAGTATAGTCTTATAGTTAATAGTTCTCAATTTCACCAATGTCTAAAATATTTCACCAATGTTGAAATCAAAGACCCAATATAGTATAGCATTTTGCCAATAGCAAGATAATTTCACTAATGTCAAAATTATTTTGACAATAGTGAAATAACTCATAACTTAGCCATATAACTCAACTATCACCTCATAGCTAGTAAACTTGTATAAATATATCAATACCTTAGAGTAAATAAATCTGAGATTGAAAGTATTAGGATAAAGAACAAGTATACTAATACAGAACCTTCAGGATTATCTCTTTGACACATTTGGCCTCATGGAACTACTGACTCTAGGAGTCAAGAAGATAAGAATTCAAGATAAAGAAATCTGATATACTTACCAAGCTTAGCATCTACTATATTATAACTTGGTGTCTATTTGTTAGTAATTCAAGATTAATTCCTCACTTCCAAGCTGAATAATGAACAACCACCACAAGAACCCACACAATACTATCAGACAGAATAGATATGAGACCATCTATATTTCATAGATATATCTCTGATGAATCAATCATCACCTTTATTGATGATTTCAAGCAGTATGCTGCTGTCAGGACTCTAACTACAACATAGTAAGTAGCCCTACTCTCTGTAAGCCTTTGAGGCCTAGCAAGAACTGCCTTTACTATAGTCAACCATGTAGGAGCTGATGATCCAGCAATACTATTAGCCTAAAGACTTGGCTCTAAAACATCTACTACACTGATGAAATCAAATAAGCTCTCAAGAATCAATTGAATACCATCTGTCAAGGAATGTCTGAAGATCCAAATATATTCTACACAAGGATCTGGTATCAAATAGTCCTTGCTGACTACCTTGATACAGTTTAAGACCAAATGGCTGAAAATACCTTCATGAAAGGTATCCACCAAGAAATCACCTTAGCCATCCAATCCACTTTAATAGCACTGGACCTGGTACAGAAAGTTACCTATGCTCAAAGATACTAGATTGCCAGACACCTATAAGGCCATACAATGGAAAGAGTAACTGGAGTAAAAATCGAACCAAGAAATACCCACATAGTCCCAACTGCCATAGTCAATAGAAATACTCAACAACAGCAACCACTATCTCAAGAACCAAGAAAGGCTAATCCAATAGAGGAACTGGTCAAACAGTTTGCAGAAATGACTACACATCTAAGTGATGTAGTCAAGGAGTTCAAAAAGCAGCCAGTACAGAAGTTTGCTGCCACAAATAAAAGACAATTGATAACCATCTCTCTCTGGTAACTTTCACATTATATAAATTTCACACATACTTTTTGATATACTTTTCATCATTTCTTGGAAAAAACTCTTAAGGTAATGATAACCAAGCAAGGTTCTGGCAAGCTTACTGGTGTAGAAGATGGGTCGGCCTTTAAGTGGCAGTATAGTAAGGGAGGGATAGGTTTGGAGCAGGGGTTCTTTGGAATATCAATAGGTGGAGAAGAAGAAGAGGGGCAGAAGGCAAGCAAGAAGGCTAGAGATGGAGAAGCAGTGAGCTTTACAGTAGCAGTCAAGAATGGCAGTAGGGGAGAGGGGACTGAGAGATAAAAGACAGTAGAGAAGGAGAAGGAGAAGTCTGGAAGTATTGGAGGAGCACTCTCTGAGGGAGGAAAGGGGGGGGCTGGGAGAGGTGTGACTGGCATAGTGGCTGGGACTGTTGATAGTGGTGTGACAGCCAATCTGGAAAAAATCCAGATATAACTACTGATAGTGGCAAGGAGAGCCAGGGGGGATTGGGGTCAGAGTGCAGGGATGATCTGTCAGATGGTGTAATAGGCCTGGTGGTAGTACTATTACTCAAGAAATTGATCTTGGAATTTATAGTCACAGTGAGCTTCTGGGGCCTAGCAGTGATGGCAAAGATGGTGTTGGGGCTGCTGGGGAAGCAGCTGGTGGATGTGGTATCAGTGAGGTTCCTGAAGGGGCTGGAGGGAGTTGAGGTTGGATTTGTAGAGAAGAAATACCTAGTGAAGGCCCTGTTGAAGGGGATCATGGTGGGTAAGATTATGATTCCGATGTTGAGGTGCTTGAACTGAAACCCTAGGGTGGTGCACCTAGTGGTCAAGGGGGTCCCTATAGTGTCAGTGAAGGAGACAAGAGGTAGAGTCAGTGAGGTGATAAAGGAGTATGGAGATGTCATCAATATTGGATTCCAGATATGGGAGAGGATGACATTCAGGACAAGAGATGTAGAGGTGAGACTGAGGGTAGCTGGGAGGAAGGTGATGGGGAAGGCATATAACTGGCTGAGGGCCTTGAAGTGGGGTCCAGTTGAGTGCAAGGTATCAAGGATGAGGGAGACTGAGGAGGAGGAAGAAGATTTACTGATGGCATTGTAGGAGCTGGAAGGGGCTGTAGAGCAGAGGGCAAAGGCCTGAAAGGTCTTTGAGGATATAATAGTAGTAGAGGAGATGGATGGCAGGAAGGTGTAAGTGGATAAGAAGACATGGGAGAGGGAGTAGGGGAGGCAGATGCAGAAGGATCTACTGGCAAGCTTTAAGAAGAAGATAGGTGCAGGGTTGGTGCCTCAACCAGGGTTTACTAGTGGCCTTAAGAGTTCACAGCATATCTCCTAGCAGAAGAAGATCAATGGTGAAGATGAATATGAGTTCTTCTTTGATTTGGATGAGGTGGAGAGAGACCAGGCTAGAACAGAAGGGATCTCAATTAGTATTCTGGTGGAAGAGGCTGAGAGGGAGGATGTAGTGATGAAGGAGACACAGCAAGTGAGCTTTAGAGTTCTAGATATCGCACATAGAGGGTTAGTAGTTGGAGTGAAGGGGA
Source organism: Jimgerdemannia lactiflua (assembly GCA_003951145.1). Classification (NCBI taxonomy): domain Eukaryota; kingdom Fungi; phylum Mucoromycota; class Endogonomycetes; order Endogonales; family Endogonaceae; genus Jimgerdemannia; species Jimgerdemannia lactiflua. The sequence goes on from RQIL01045412.1 coordinate 3,007, forward strand.
AGTGACCTGAGGTAGCTGAAGGAGAGAAGGATGAGGATGCTAGGGGGGCCAGGGAGAGCAAGAGGCCCATGACCCTGGATATTGGTCACATCAGAGGGGCAGAATGGTTGCTGGCTATACTTAATGATCTGGTGGCAGATGAGCTTATGGAGGTAGACTTCCACATCCTGGGGCAAGTAGAGTGGAGGTGTATTATGGCAGGAGAGAGAGTAGTGGACAAGCTGTTGACAGAGGTGATGGTGATACTGCTGATAGAAGAAGGGTATGAGATAAGGAAGATGACTGGGAGAATTGTAGAAGACTGTTGGATGGAGAAGGGTGGAGCTGAATTGTAGTGGTTGGTCTGTAAGGACTACAGGGAAAAAGCAGAGAAGAAAGATGTTGAGAATGTTCAGGAGATTGTGACTACATTGGAAAGAAAAGAGATTGAAGAGGATGAGGTAGAGGCTGAGTGGCTATTGGACTTATCTAGGATAGATATTGAGCTGGAAAACTAAAGGGGCTGGAAAAGTTATACTATCTACATATATTATTTCTTATGAATAGTACAATAAATATTTTATCTCTAAATATCAATGGCTTATAGGGTAGGGGGCAATAACAGAATTTGTTTGAATAGTTATGGAGTTCTGAAGCTAATCTGTTTCTTCTGCAGGATGTGAGATATGAGAAGGAGGTAGACAGGCTGAATTGGACTAAGGAATGGAGAGAGGCAGTAGAATGGCATGGAAGAATTAGGATCTTAATTTAAAAAGGCAAAGGAGAATTGGTGGATATTGGAGGTTGGGGCAAATGTCTTATGTGGAGAATGTGGAGGAGGCCAGAGTGGGGTCCAATAGTGGTTGGCTCATACTACTGTCCAGCAGTCAGGGGAGAGAGGGTTGACTAGTTGGAAGGGTTACTGGAGGATGGATCACTGATAGAAGCTGGGGTGGACATCCTGGAGGAGGATTTCAACATAATGTGAGATACTGTTGTAGATCAGTCAGATGGGGGAGCAGGAGTGATTGGCCGCAGTAGGGGGCAGGGCAGGTGGAAGGAGATTGAGAGGCTGAGTTCTCTGGAAGATGCAGGGAGGGTGAGGTGGGAGTGGATAAGGTCTTCACACATTGGGTTGATGGACTGGGAACAAGAATTGACTGGGTGCTCTCAGTAGACTACTGGGGAGAGGATGTTTGGCAGAAACTTGGTGTGGTCTGATGCCCCTGGTCAGACTACTGGGGGGTAATGGAGCAGGGGAATTTTGAGGAAAGTAAGGAGGGGCCTGAACATTGGTAGTTTAATTGTGCTCTGCTGAAGGATAGAGATCTGTGGAGGAAGTGAGAGGGGGAGGTGGTGGCTAGTATCACCAAATAGAAGAAAGAGGGGGTCTCAGTAAATCTCTAGTAAGTGAAATTGAAAGAAACAGCTAGTATGTACTGGGGTGAAGCTGAGAGGCAGAAAGGGAGGCTCTAATGGAGGAAGGGAGTATGGGCATCCAGTAGGATGGAACAGCTGCTAGGGCAGTGATCAGATTTGAAAAGGAGCAGGAATGAGAAGAAGGAGGACTGGAGAGTGGCATGGGTAAGGATGGAGATTGAGGAGCTGAAAAGGATGGAGAAGATAGAGGAGAAGAGCCAAGTGTGGAACATGGTGGTGAGGCTTAGGTGGTAGGAGCTGAAGGAAGGAGAAAGGCTGATCAAGTACCTCTCTAGATTGCTGAGAGTGAGGAGAGTGAAGCAGAGATGGGAGGGAATTATCAAAGGAGATGGCTGCTTGGTGACTGGGGTCCAGGAGATCCTTGGGGAGCTTAAGAGTCATTGGGGGAAGTTGTGGAGTGAGGAGGAGAGAGGTGTAGACAGTAAGGCCATTGTAAAATGCTTGGAGGACTGGTGCCCCCTGGAGGTGGAGGGGCTTGGAGATCTGATAAGACTGGTAAGAGAGAAGGAGATTCTGCATGTTCTGGCAACTACTAAGTCAGGGACTGCTTCTGAAAAGAATGGGCTGTCATGGGACTTTTGGAAGAAGATGATGGTGAAGGTGGAGGAGATGTGCCAGGAGATAAGAGATATGTATAATGAGGTGATTGAGTCAGAATCTTGGCTGGGTGGTCAGAAGCTGGGATTGGTGGCACTTCTATACAAGGACGAGAGACAGAGAGAGGACTAAAAGAATTGGCAACTGATCATGCTCCTGGACATGGACAGAAAGCTAGTCACGAAGGTACTGATAGCAAGACTGCAAGTAATAGTACAGCAGGTCCTAGGTGAGGAGCAGTGAGGCTTTGTTGGGGGAAGGTTGATTAGAGATGGCACAGCTTGAGTGCATGGGATTATTAAAGGAGCAAGGGCTGCTGGGGTGGATGGCAGACTGATTTTCTTGGACCAAGAGAAAGCTTATAACAGGGTATAGTAAGTCTGGCTGGGGAAAGTATTGGAGAGGATTGGGATACCTAAGGAGCTGGGGAGTGCAATTGTCCACCTTCTGGAGGAAATTCAGGCAGCAATTATAGTGAATGGATATAAGAGAGCAGCCTTTTCCCTTGGGTGGGGGGTTCCCCAAGAAGACCCTCTGTCACCCATTCTGTTTGCTCTGTCCTTGAAGCCATAATCAGGAGGAGAGTCAAAGAGCTGACTGTGCTGGGCATGAATTGGAAAGTGGGAGCCTTTGCAGATAATATGGTAGTAGGTCTGAGCACTATTGCAAATGTAGCAGAGCTTAAAGAGACTGTGGGATGGTATGAATAGTGCTCTGGACAGAAGCTGAACTGACACAAGTATGAAATAATAGTGTTGGGAAATAGATTGGTTAGAGAGGACATTATTGGAACAATTGTCCCCCCTGGGAAGACAGTGCAGTATCTGGAGATCTTTCTCTTGATGTATGAGTTGGTCCTGTCTAAGGCATAGTGGGAGGCCAGGGTAGGAGTGTAGAGAGATATGCTGAGGAGCTGGTAAGGGTGACATATCTCTCTGACAGATAGGGTGACTATTTTGAATGTTTACTGGATACCAAAGCTATGGTATTTGGCATACCATTTGGACTTTCCAGCATAGGTGGTCAAGAGGCTGCTGAAGCTAGTGAGAGAGTAGATTTGGGTAGGTCACCAAAGTTAGATTAAGTGGGAGGTCTTGGTGATGCTGGTGGAGAGGGAGGGCCTGGGCCTGGTGGATTTTCCAAAGTATCTGCACTGCCTTTATATCTGATGGTTGAAGAGGGTAGTGATGTTGAAAGGGAGTGGATGGGTCCCATTGATGCAGAAGGTATGGGAGGTAAGATATGCCCCCCAGGGGTCTTCTGGAGACCTTTTGACATTGGTGGAAGGGGAAGGAAGTAGAAGGCTCTGGTATAGAGAGTTCTGGTGGGGGGTGGCTGAGGGGGTATATAGAATTGATATTAGGTGGGAGGGCTGTACTGCAGCAGAGCAGCAGGGAGGAGAGGGTTGGCAGTAGCATAGACTGCTGCTGGGTGGGGCATCAGTATTGGACTTTGATTTGAGAGATGGGGTAGAAAGTCAGAGTGATAGAGAGCAGGACCTTTGGTCAGAGAGATGGCAGTGAGTGGGGATTGGAGAGGAGTGGGACTGAAGAGGACTGTGGACTTGGGATCTAGAGATAAAGAAGTGGCTATTCTCCAAGTTTTGGATAGTATAGTGGAGGGTGCTGAGGTGAAATATAATGTTGAACTTCAGGTCTGATCATCTGGTCCTGAGAGAGACCTTTGAGTATGAAAAATGTCAAGAAGTAGGACAGGAGGGGGGGGTGGTGCAGACTTCAAAATATTAGCTAGGAGAGTATAAGATACTAGATGAGTTCTGGGAGGTAGTGGGAGGTAGATTGGGTGGATATTATAGAAGTTATGATATTAGTCACTAGGAGGTATTAAAGAAGAGAATGCTGGGGGGTGTTGGCAATGAATGGCTCACACTGAAGTGGGTATTGGCAATATAGATTGGACTTACAGATTACTGATAGGTAGTATTTGAGGAAGGCAGACTGATGTTGAAGGAGAAGAAGGGGGTAAGATGGGAGGGTTTACTAGTTGACCTGCTGTCAGGGTAACAGAAAGAGTGGGGACTACAGAGGGGTCACCATTAGAAATTAGTGGAGACCATATATACCAAGAGTGAGGAGAGGGTATAAATTATAGGAGAGGAGATTGTATTTGCAAGAGTAGAGGTAGGAGGATAGGTGATGGAGGGGGTGGGATAGGGTAGGGTTGGGAGAAGGCTACTGGTGCAGTATGAGGACACCTTTGATGTCATACATATTTAATAAATGGGGCTATGGCCTATAGAAAAAAAGAAAAAAATGATTGATAATATACTACAAATATAAAGAAGAAGGCCATTATGCCTCAGACTGCATAGCAGAAACTAAGCATAAGGCTCAACCAAGCAATGTAGCTAGGAACCAAGAATAAGTAAACACTATCACCTTTAAGGAGTTTGGAGAATCAGAGAAAGAGCAGGAGGAATGAGAAGCTTATTCTATCACCTCAAGCAAGAAGGATGCCTGAGCTACTCATTATAAGAAGCCTGTAGGCAGACCTCTGAAGAAGACTCAAGTATACCAGATCAAAGACCAAGTCTTTGAAGCCATCATTAATACAGGAGCTGGAGGATGTCTTATCACCAAGAAGGCAGTAGACTGCCTGGGTTGGGAAATAGAAGAAGCAACCAAACTAGTATTCATCACAGCTGATGGAATACAAGCAATACCTCTGGGAAAGATTCAAGATATGTCAATCAAGTTTAGAGAAGCCACCATCCCAGTGGATATCATCATCACTAATGCAACTAACTATGATATTCTCATCAGCAATCAATGACTTCATAAAGCCAAGGCAATGATCAATCTCAGTGCTCAGAAGATATAGATTGTCTATCAGAGCAAAAAGATCAAAATTTCCATCAATGTCTACAAAGGAGTCTGCCCCAATATAGAGAAAGAACAAGAAGAGGTCTATATGGTCACTATAAGAAAAGGAAAAGGCAAGCAGTTGACAGAAGAAGAATAGTATATAAAAATTATAAATATATATACCACAAAGAGTGTGGCCTTATGGTGAAAGGATGTACTGTGCCCAGTACCTGGATTGCTGCTACTCCTATATCATCAAGGTAAAGGAGATCACCAGTAAGGCAAAGAAGAATCAGGAGAAAATAGAAGATGAACCACCAAAGCTTCTTGATGACAGCAATGATGAAGATGAGAATATCATAGTTAAAATCTGAAGAATCTATCCAGATGCAGTTATGCTACAGTATAAGTCAGAGAATGCAACTAAAATAGACCTATCTACTACTATACACACCATACTTGAACCACAGATCACAACCATTCTTGGAATAGAAATCGAAGTAACTATTCCACCAAACCATATTGAGATCCTTAAGATAAGAAGTAGCTTGGCAAAAAGTGAAATATCCATAGAAGGAGAAGTCATCAATTCAGATTATATAGGAGAAATCCTTCTTCTCACCAGAAACCACAACCCAACAATTCCATTTGAAGTAAAGAAGAAGAACCAATTGACACAAATGCTCATTCTACCTGTCCTCAACTCAAGGATCAAGAAGGTGATAAAGAGTAAACAAACAAAGTGAGGAAGAGCTGGATTTGGCTCTATAGAAAGAGGAATCCTTGCAGCAACTAGGATTACTGAATTAGAGCACAAGAAAGAGGAAAGTCAAGACAAACACACCTATATAATCAGAAGAAGATTCCTACTCAGGAAAGAATTACAAGACCTCTTGCATATATTCAAAGATATACTGGCTATAGACTTCAAAGACATCAAGACCAAGGAGCTCTTATACTACCATGATGTTAATACCAGAAGTGCAAAGTCAATTTATCAGAAAGCCTATCCTATCCCACTAGCTTATAGAGAATGGCTCAAGATAGAAATTAAGAAGATGGAGAAATCTAGAATCATCAAGAAAGTCAGTAGCTCTTGGTCATCACTTATAGTCCTTATACTAAAGAAAAGAAGCCAACTAAGAGAATTCACACCCAGACTCTGCACAGACTACTGAAGACTTAACAAGGTCACTAAAAAGGATAGACAACTACTACCCAATATTAGTGACATCTTTATCATATTGGGGAATAAAGTATGATTCTATATTACTCTTAATCTGTTCTTTAGATTCTATCAAATCAGCCTTACACCAGAAGTCAGCAAAAGGTCAGCCTTTATCACTTCCAATGGAACCTATATCTATCTTTATATGTCCTTTGGAATATGTAATACACTAGTAAGTTTTTAGCAAATAATAAATAGCATCTTCAGAGATATTATGGAAAGATGGATGATGATATATATAGATGATGTAATCATCTTTAGTAGAATGACTGAGGAATACTTGAAACATATCAAGGAAATTCTCAAATGACTTCACAAGTATGGCCTCTATATTAAGTCTAAGAAATATAAATTTGGAGAAGAAGAAATCACTTACCTTAGATACATTATTAATCATAATGGAACACATATAGACCCTACTAAGATCAAGGCAGTGGCAGCATACCCAGTACCTACTAGCATTACTGAGGCCTGAGCCTTTATGGGACTAGCATCCTACTATAGAAGGTTTATTCACAGATTCTCTTATATTATCAGCCCTATCTATGATCTGTTCAGAAAAGAGATCAAGTTTCAGTAAACTCAATAGTAGCAACAAGTCTTTGACAAACTCAAGACTAGGTTAACCCAGGCCCCAATTTTGAGAAGACCTGACTAGACCCAGGAGTTTATCCTACAGATAGATACCAGTGCAATGGGACTTAGAGCTGTCCTAGCACAAAAGAAGAATAGTGTCAAATATATGGTAGCCTATCTTAGCCAAGATACTCATAGAGCTGAGCAGTCCTATGAGTCATATAAGCTAAATAGTGCTCCCAAATAAATTGAATCAATTCAAATTAAATCAAATTGAGGGTTATTCGAATTAAATTGAATTGGGGATTTTTCAATTTAAATTAAGTTCAAATCAATTCAAATTAAGTTCAAATCAATTCAAATTAAGTTCAAATCAATTCGAATTAAGTTCAAATCAAATCAAATTTGAATTGAATTGAGGTCCAATTTGAAATGTATTTTAGAAATGTAATAACTCGATGAATATATGTCCAAATTTAATAACCTTTAGCTTGTTAGATTCCTCTATATAAGAGGAATCTAACAAGCTAAAGATCATTGAATTTGGATATGTATTCGTCGAGTTATTAAATTTCTAAAAATAGAGTTTGAATCAGACCTTGAATTAAATTGGACCTCACTTTAAATTGATTCAAATTGATTCAAATCAAATCGAATTTAGGTCCAATTCAATTCAATTTGATTTGTTGGGAGTACTAGCTGGAATGCCTTACAGTTATCTGGACTATAGAGAAGTTTCACTACTATCTAGCTGGAAGACACTTTACCATCCAGACAGATTACTCAGTACTCACCTGGTTGCTCACTACCAGTGAGTCAAAAGAAATCTACGTCTGATGGATTATGAAGCCACAAGCATATGATGCTACAATCATACACTGTTCTGGAAGAACCAATGCTAATACTAATGCTCTCTCATAGATACCTCAAAGGACCCAACCCCTACTAAATCATCATGAATAGAGAGCTGTACTATGGAATAATCAACTATCTAGAGCAGCAAAAGATACTCCTGCATCTGGAAGAATAGAAAAAAATAATTATTAATTAGACCTGGAAACAATTCAAAACTAATGGAGAAATACTTAAGAAAGGATAGTAATTAGTCATTCCCAAGCACTGGAAGAATCAGGTGATGAAGAAAGTACATAAGTAAGACCATATAAGAGGAACTAATATATATGACAAAGCAAAAAGAACCATATGGTGGCCAGAAATAGAAGAAGATATTAGGCAATTTATCAGGACCTGCAACAAATGCCAGAAGTAGAAGCAAGACTAATGGAATCAAGTCCCTGGATCAGCAGACATCAAGCCAATACTATTTGCCCACATCACAATAGATGTAATTGGCCCCCTACCCCTGACAATGATAGGTAACCAATATGTTATTATAGTTATAGATCTTTTCACAAAATGAATAGAGGCCCAGACCCCTCAAGGAAGCTAATCAATTGCTGATTTCTTGCATAGAGAAATCATCTGCCAATTCAAGATTCTGAAGTAAGTTACTATGGACAGAGGAACAGAATTCATCAACCAGTTCTACAAAATTCTCTATAAGAAGTACAAGATCCAATATATCAAGACTACTGCTTATCACTCACAAGAAAATAAATAAGTAGAAAGAACCAACAAGATCCTCAAGAATATCATTATCAAGATCTGCAATGAATATGGAAACTAGGACCATTATTTCCCAATAGCATTATTTACTCTACAGGATATATGATCACAAAGTACCCATTTTATACCATGAGAAATACTATTCAGTAAAGAAAGTTTTAATGGAAGTTTGTTAGTAAGTAATGATACAATGTGGAACTATATAGATATAGAGATACAGAGATTACATCAAATTAGAAAAAGAACTGAGGGTTACATAACCAAGGTACAGGTACTGTAATAGAATAATGTGGAAAAAACTCACAAGCCTCTGGAGATTATCAAGATAAGAGATAAAGTCCTAGTATATTAGAACATGATAGAAGCTTCTTGGTTAAAAAAACTAGAGCTCAAGTAGGAAGGACCTTATCTGGTGCAAGATATAAAAGAGACCACCTTTTGGCTATGAAAACTCACAGATATAATAATCCTCACTACCATTCATCAAAACTGACTCAAGAAGTATTATGGCCAATAACTGAAGTACTGCAATAGTACTCAAGATTACTAGTGCTGCCCAAAGAGCCATTAAGAGACAATAGTATACTACAGAGCCTCTGACTATAGAGGAATCTTATAATAGTATTAGAAGTATTGTACAGACCCATCTCTCTTAAATATTATACTTCAAGACCTATCAGTATTGTACAGAATTCCAAGAGTACTTCAAACTTGGACAGATACTCAACCAGAATCAGAACATAACCAAAGATAATTAGATTGCCAAATGCCAACTCTCCTACTTTCAGATCACCATCACTAAAAGAATTTATAAGCTATTTCAAGATAATGAATCAGCACTAGCCCATCTTCAAGGAATAACCCCCTTAGACTTTGAATAAGTTAAGCAATACCATTGGAAAACAATGATACAACAAATTGCCCAGTACAAGACCATACAGACCATTGAGGCCTAGGAGTTTGAATAGATGTTTTGAGGATGAAACTATCTATTCAGAAAGAAGTTGTAGATGGTAGAGCCAAATTTGAAAGAAGGAATAAGAGATAGACATTTGATTATAATTAGTCCCAAATTAGTATAGTCTTATAGTTAGCAGTCTCCAATTTTCCCAATGTCTAAAACATTCACCAATGTCAAAATTGAAGATCTGATATAATATAGTATTTTGCCAATGGCAAGATTATTTCACCAATGTTGAAATTATTTTGACAATGGTAAAATGACTCATAACTTAGCCATGTAATTTAACTACTATCTCATAGCTAGTAAACTTATATAAATATTCCAGTATCTTAGAATGAATAAACCTAAGATCAAAAGTGTTAGGATAAGAATAAGTATACCAATAAAGGACCTTTGGGATTATCTCTTTGATACATTTGGCCTCATGGAACTACTGACTCTGGGAGTCAAGAAGACAAGAATTCAAGATAAAGAAATCTGATGTACTTGCCAAGCTTAGCATCCACTACATTACAATAGTTAATAAATAAAGTACTATTTGTAATAAAAATACACTCAGACACCACTTTAATAATATCACCAAGTGATGACATCATCAGATTCATATCACCACTATGGTTACATACTCAAAAGACTACTAATATTAATGAGATCATAGTGATTTAGCACTAATTTCAGCTCATAATATACTGATATCATAATAGTCACACTAGTCTCTACATTAGTTTAGTTGATGACCTCACTGATATTGCTATGATTTCAGCCTAAAAATAAGTTGATGATGTCAATGACATCATAAACTAATTTAGTCTATAATCTTATTGATATCATAAGCTAAAATAGTCTATAACATCAATGATATTATATACTATAACATATTGAAATTAGCTACTAATATTACTACTCCACCAATATCATATACTAAAATAATCTATGATCCTAAGCAATATCATAGTCTAAAAATAGACTATGACATCAATAATATCATATACTAAAATAGTCTACTTTATAAACAAATATAAGAATGGCAATTGGCTCCAGAAAAAGTCAATCTGCAGCCAAGTGAACTCAAAGACACACAATTCCCCCAAAATAATACTAAGACAAAACTAACAATGCCTCTGCCTTCTGAATATGTCTATAATGCTCTTTGGGAGTCAGTCTTTGACTACCAGCACCAGTACCACTGGGAGTACCTTGAGCTAGATACTTGTGACTCTAAGTAGTTTCTAGTAGCTATTGATGAGATTGTTATAAGAATACAACAAATTCTCAAATATTTCCAAATACTAAGGAACTACTAGGCTGGTAGACTCTTAGTGAGAAGTAGTATAACCCAATCAGAGGTCTTGGATGAATACAATATCTCTATATTTAGATAGTATATTTTAGTCTATACCTATCAACTCCTTCGAAAAATGCCTTTTGCTATAAGTGGCATAAGAGGAGTTACTCCTATAGAAATTGGTTCTCTTAACAACCAATTGATAAGTCAAATTGAGTTAGATCTCATAAATGACTTTAACCTGCAAGAGCCTTATAATGATGATGTATAGCTATATGAGAATGATATCTTCAATAGACTGATTAGTCTATTTCAAGAACTCATTTCTCAGATCCAGATACCTATGAATGTCTGGCCACAAGGTTTTCCTATACCAGCCAATATGAGACTAGTCTTACCTGTATCTATATCATCTGAGATTATAAGATCTGAGTTAGACTTAGAAGAGTCTTATATTACATCACAAGTCTTAGTTGAAATCCAGAACACTATATCATAAATAGTTAAAGAAATAATATCAGAAATGACATCATAAATAGCATCATTATAATATCAGAATTACATAGCAATAATATAACTATTATATTTTCTTTCTACAACTCTATTGTTCAGAATACTTTAACCAATAGTATAGTATCTT
>RQIL01045413.1:0-24439 GCA_003951145.1 Jimgerdemannia lactiflua
AGAAGTTGGTATAAATATAGTTATAGATCTCAGTAATATAACTAATATATATTTGAGATTTTATTTATATTTATTTAGAGCTTTATTATAGTTCTGTATTTTAGGGTATTGTAATAAGAGAGCTCTTCAAATTGATGAATACTGTAACAGTGACCTCAGAATAGTGACATCATCACAAGAGATAGCCTTTCCTCATGAGCCACTAGATCAGGATAAGAGAAGATCATATGACATGACTCACCTAGGCTACAAGATGAGTGATAATGACAAATCATGAGTCATAATAACCATAAGACAGATGCCTCAAGGAATATAAAAGAAGGATCAAGAAACTGCAGTAGCAGCAATCCGAACAATACTCACCAGACCCCAAAATAGTTCTAAAGACTTACTACAAACGAAATGCCTGCCATTCACCAAACCTCAAGATCCAGGAGCCACCAAGGTATCTCAGTCTAAGAAAGGATGTTCCAAAACATCAGAAGAGCCATGAGGACCCACACTGGAAGGATTCCTAGCCTCAACCTAGGCACTGGTGACCCTTACTACTTTATCCTCTACCACTATGAAATGGAGACAAGGATTACTACTGCCACTGAATGCCTCTGGATGTGGCAAGAATACAAAATAGAAAACCTTCTCTGCTGAGAGTTCTCTCAGGCCAGTCTCCAAGAGATATAAGATGCCACCCCAATGGATATCCATGAGTTAAGAGTAGCCAAAAAGATCCATCAAGTCTTCAGGCATACACCTTGGTCAATCTCCAACTTGGAGTACACCAGAGTCTCAGACTTCAAGGAATTATCAGCCCACCGCATGGATGCATTAGAAGCAATGGTGGCCCATGAAGCCCAATCTGCCATCACTCTCAAAAGTGATAAAGTAGAAGAATTCTGGAATCCCATCCTCTAGGACAATATAGATCAATTCCTGCAAGGATTAATCTCAGTAATCCAAGGCCCCAGTATTCAGGTCAGACCCCCTCAAGATCCCACCTTTGTCCCCTACTTTATGGAGGAGAATATTATAGATTGGAGAGGCCCTGATCTCCTCTCTGCTACTGCTAAAGATGATGATGACATTGCCAGTAATGACATCATTCCACCAACTGGTACACATGAAGCAGAGATATTTACCAATCTTATTTCCTTTGAGGATATTCTATCTCCAGTTTCCAGTCTTGATGAAAGTGATAAAGATGAAGCCCCCAGAACTCTGAATATTCTGCTCTAACTTGTTTGTGTAACTGTTTGCCTGAACACAAAATTATCCCAGCACTCTGACTCTGTGTGACCAAGATCAGACTTGCATCCTGATCCTGTACAACTATTGTACTGATAACTGTAGTTTTCTGTATTACTGAATTTTATATTTAGCTTTATATCTTAGCAATCATTATGTTGTATTTTGTATAAATACCCCTCTCATTTCTTTGAAATAAAATCAGTATCAAACACTCAAACATTTGAGTACCCAAATCTCCAAAAGCACAAGAGTTCTGATCCACTACTCAATTCCAAGCAAGCAAATCCAAGAGAAAACAGAATAGTTTAAAGATAAGAAGTTTGAGGACTATAAGACCTTGAGAAGGCACTCCAATAGAACTTGTTTATAACAAACTTGTAGTTGGTCTAAGAGATATACCTTGAAGAGAATCTGATGTATTTGGAGAACTAAGCACCCCCTACATGACAACTTGGTGCCCATTGGCTGGTGATTCAAGATGAATCTCTCACTTTCAAGCTGAACAAATGAACAATCACCACAACAACTACCCTGACTACAAGAGTCACCCTGCAAGAATTCAAGACGAAATGGAAATGTGCCCACTCACATTTTATGGATTTACTACTGAAGAGTCAATCCTGACATTCATCAAAGACTTTGAATAATTCGCCGCTGTCTGAGCTCTCACCGTTGAAGCACAATTGGCCCTCCTACCTATCAGCCTCAGAGAACCTGCCAGAGATAAGTATAATGTAGCCATTATTGCTAATGATGGTGCAGCCAAACTCACCAACATAAAGGACTTCCTCAGAACTACATACTATACTGAAGAGATCAAGCAAGCTCTCAAAGATCAACTCAACACTATCTGCCAAGGACTCAGTGAAGATCCCAACTCATACTATACCTGAATCTGCCACCAGATTGTCCTGGCTGGCTATGATGATACCCTCAAGGAACAAATAGCTGATTCAACCTTCCTGAAAGAAGTCCACCATGAAATTGCCCTAGCAATCCGATCCACCCCAGCCGCCCTGACACTTGACCAGAAAGTGGTCTTTGTACAGAGATATTGGACTGCCAGACACCCTGCTGAACACTCAATGGAAAGGATAACTGGTATCAAGATGGAGCCATCAAAGCCAACCAGCATCATACCCACCACAGCTCTCAACAGGCAACCAACCCCATCTAATCCCAAGATAACCAAAACTGATCCAGTGGAGGAGCTTGCCCAACAGTTTGCCAAAATGACTGCACACCTTGGTGATGTGGTTAGAGAAGTACGAAATGCCAACAAGAGACCAGTACAGAGGTTTGCAGCCACTACAGATGAACAAACTGTTACCTGCTTCAAATGTGGAGAAGAAGGCTACTATGCAAAGAATTGCATAACCGAAACAAGCCGCAGAGCCCAACCAAGCAATGCCAGCAGAACCAGAGAACAAACCAATACAGTAGTCATTGAGGAGATTGGTGACACTGACAATGAGGAATACTACAAGGAGTATGAATTCTACTCTGCTACTGAAGGTACCAGGACCCGATCCAAGCCTTATGACAAGAAAAGCAACAGCAAGCCAGTTGGAAGACCAAAGAAAACCCCAACTATCACCATCCAAAGTAGGACCCAACTCGAAGAGATTGATCAAGACATGGAGTTAGATGGAGCTGCCCACCAAATCATTGAAGGCACTACTCCAGTCTCAGGAGAAAGTGAAAGCAAGAAAGAATACAAACTTTGCAAGACCAAGATCCACCAGTATGATATCTACAAGGACCTCAAGGAACAGAAGGTCAATGCCACTTTTGGACAACTAGCCGAAGTCCCTGCCTTCAGACAGCAGTTGAGAATAAGACTTGAAAGTACTATCAAGAACTAAAAGTACAAGATCGTAGAAGCTCACAATGTACAAGAAGACTCAGGTGAAGAATCTGAAGATCAGCATAAGACCTCAGCCTATACTCAATGCCAGATTGAAGATCATATCTTTGATGCTATCATTGATACCGATGCTGGAGGATGCCTCATGAGCAAGAAGGCAATCGATTGCCTAGACTGGAATATTGAAGAATTCACCAGAATAGTCTATGTCACACGAGCTATTCCCCTAGGCAAGATCCAAGAAGTCCCCATCAAGATTGGAGGAGCTACTATCCCAGTAGATGTGATTGTTACAAGTACCACTAACTATGATATCCTTATTGGCAATTAATGACTTCACAAGACCAAAGCTATTATTGACCTCAATGCCCAGAAGATGCAGATCAACTATAGAGGAAGAAAGATACAAGTCTCTATCAATGTCCACAAAGGAGTACTATCAGACATGGAGGAAGGAGATGAAGAAGATACAGAAGTCTTCATACACTCGGTGTACAAGAACAAGAGCAAGACAATCAAGCTCACAGATGAGCAGTGGTATAACAAGATCATCGATGGCTATGCCCCTCAAGGAAAATGCCCCCATGGTGCTAGGATGTATTGTTCCAAACACCTAAATGACTGCCGGTCCTGCATTAGTAAAGTCAGAAAAATCTGTCAACAAAGGCATAAACAAGAGGCAGCCGAAGCAAAGAAGAAAGCTGAAGAAAATGACCAACCCCCAGAGCTTCAAGCTAACAGTGATGATGAGGAGGAACAAGAACTGGACATCACCCTCAAGGTCAAGAAGTTTTACCCCAAGGCTAAGATTCCAGAATACAAAACTGAAGGAGCTATAGGAATAGATCTTGCTAGCATTCAAGATGCTACTCTTGAACCACAGACCACCACTCTACTTGGCACTGGAAATTGGAATCAAGTTACCAGAAAACCATGCTGGAATCATCAAGACTAGGAGCAGCCTGGCCAAAAGCGAAATCTCAGTTGAAGGAGGAGTCATTGACCCTGATTACACTGGCGAGATCTTCCTTATAGTCAGGAATCACAACCCCACCACTCCATTCGAAATCAAGAAGCATGACAGAATTAGACAGATGCTGATCCACAAAATCAAGAAGCCCAAGATCACTGAAGCTATTAAACTCATCAAGATCAAGAGAGAAGAACAAGGCTTTGGATCCACTGGAAGAGGAGCCTATGCTGCCACCAAGATCACCAAACTCAAGCATAAGAAAGAGAAGAACCAGAACAAGCACACATATACCATTGGAGAAAACTTCCCCCTAGAAGAACAACTTCTCAAGATTTTGCACCAGAATGAAGAAGTACTTGCTACAGATTTCAGAGACATCCACAATCAAGAACCTAAGTACTATCATGAAGTTGACACTGGTGATACCAAGCCTATCTACCAGAAAGCCAGACCTATACTCCCTGCCTATAGAGAATGGCTGCGAACAGAACTCAAGGAAATGGAAGAAGCTGGTATCATCAAGCAAGCTATCAGCCCCTGGGCCTCACCTATTGTCCTCACCCCCCAAAAAGGAAGCAAGCCTGGAGAGTTTGCTCTAAGACTCTGTATTGACTACAGAAAGCTCAATGCAACTACCAAGAAGGATAGACAGCCCTTACCAAATATTCAAGAAATCCTCACCACTCTTGGAAGTGAAGCCAAATACTACACCACTCTGGATCTGTTCTCAGGCTTCCATCAGATCAATCTCACTCAAGATGCCAGTGAAAAATCAGTCTTCATCACACCTGATGCTACCTACATCTACCTGCGAATGCCATTCGGGATGTATAATGCCCCAGTAAGTTTTCAGTGAATGATGAACAGAGTCTTTAGCAATGAAATCGGAAAATGGCTCTTTGTCTATGTGGATGATGTGATCATCTTTAGCAATACTGCATAGGAACATGTCAACCACATACAGCTAGCTCTCAAGAAGCTCAAGGAGTATGGCCTCTACATCAAGCCCAAGAAGTGCAAGTTGGCAGCTCAAGAAATCGCCTACTTAGGACATATCATCAACCAGACCAGAATTCATACAGACCCCATGAAGATTGAGGCTATTGCAATCTACCTAAGACCCAGAACAACAACAGAAGTCCATGCCTTCCTTGGACTGGCCAGCTACTACAGAAGATTCATCAAAGGATACTCTAGCATTGCAGCACCTATCTATGAGCTACTGAAGAAAGAGACTAAGTTTGAATGGACTAAGGAATATTAAGAAACCTTCAACAAACTCAAGGCCAAACTGACTCAAGCACCCATCCTCAGAAGACCAGATTGGAACCTAGAGTTCATCCTGTAAACAGATGCAAGCACCATAGAACTCGGAGTAGTGCTAGCTCAGAAGAAAAATGGACACGAATATGTCATCTCCTATGCAAGCCGAGGTACCCGTAGAGCAGAACAGAATTATGAGTCATGCAAGCTCGAATGCTTGGCAGTAGTCTGGGCAGTAGATAAGTTCCACTACTTCCTAGCTGGGAAACACTTCACTATACAAATAGACCATTCTGCTCTTGCCTGGCTATTTTACACTCTGAACCCCAAAGGAATATATGCCAGATGGATCTACAGGCTGCAAGAATATGACTGTACTATCAAATACTGCCCAGGAAGAACCAACGCCAATGCTGATGCACTCTCAAGGACATCTCAAAACACCCCCACCAAGATCATTCAACATGAATAAGGAGTTATACTATGGATTAATCAGCTATCTCGGGCAGCGAAAGATGCCCAACCACCTCAAACCCTGGACTATCACCATCATCAACTGGACTTGGAAACAATTTGAACTAGACAATGCTATACTCAGAAAAGGAGGAAAACTTGTAATACCTGAATACAAGAAGAATCAAGTAATGAAAGAAGTACATGAACAAGGATACCTAGGAGGGACCAATATATATAACAAAGCAAGAAGAACCATGTGGTGGCCCAAGATAGAAGAAGACCTGCGCCAATTTGTCAAAGGGTGTGACAAGTGCCAAAAACAGAAATAAGATCAGCAAGACCAGGCACCCGAATCATCAAGAATTGAGCCTATCCCCTTCTACCATATCACAATGGACATCATTGGACCACTACCAGTAACTCTATCAGGAAACTGCTACATTATAGTTATTGTAGACCTCTTCACCAAATAGATAGAGGCAGGAGCATTACAAGAAGCCAATGCCCTCTCTATCGCCAACTTCCTGTACCAAGAAATCATCTGCCGCTATAAGATACCAAAGCAAATCACTACAGACCACGGCACAGAATTTGTCAATGGATTTCATGAGATAATGTATCAGAAATATAAGATCCAGTATATCAAGACTACCACATATCACCCACAAGGAAATGGACAGACCGAAAGAACCAATAAGACCCTTAAGAACATTTTGGCCAAGATCTCAGATACATATAAGAACTGGGACAACTATCTCCCAACTGCTCTCTCTGTCCTACAAGATATACAGTCACAGAGTATACATTTTATCCCAAGAGAACTGCTTTTCAGAGAAGAAGATTCTGATAGAACCTCAGCCACAAATCTAGACCTAACTTGGTGATGGGTTGACTCAGAAATTTGGAGACTATACTAAATCAGGAAGAAGGTAGAAGATTACATCATCAAGTCATAAGCGCTAATGAGAAAAAATGCCGAGAAAACTCACAAGACCCTAGAGCCCATCCAAATTAGAGAAAAGGTCCTACTGTATCGAAATATGGTAGAGGCCTCGTGGTCGTGAAAACTGGAGCCCAAATAAGAAGGACCCTTCTATGTGCAAGATATCAAAGGAACTACCTTCTGGCTTAGAAAATTCTCAGAGACCATACTGCCTACTATGGTACACAGGAACAGACTCAAAAAGTACCATGAACCTATATAAGAGAAACAAAATGTGATGACCGCCTGTGAGGTTCTAGTCTGCGAATTGTAACAGCATGTCCCATGACCAGCAGGTGATCTGTCTGGACCATTCTTTAAGGGATATGGCACCAGCAACTACTCATCCAAAGACTTTTGAAGCCAGAGGAGTTCGAACCATCAACTGATTAGTCAAGATCAGAATCAGGCCCTTGCTCTATATGAAGAGAGCTACTCTTCACCATCACGCCAAAATATAAAGAGAAGACACCAGCCCATAAACACCACTTTTTGACCCTCTGCCAGAGGTTATGGAATCAGCAAAATTTACAGACTGGACCAATGAATAAGGATGTTCAAGGAAAGATCCTTATTCAGGAGGAAGATGTAATGGTGACCTCAGAATAGTGACATCATCACAGGAGACAGCCTTTCCTCACAAGCCACCAGATCAGGATAAGAGAAGATCATATGATGTGACTCACCTAGGCTACAAGATGAGCGATAATGACGAATCATGAGTCACAATGACCATAAGACAGATGCCTCAAGGAATATAAAAGAAGAATCAAGAAACCGCAGTAGCAGCAATCTGAACAATACTCACCAGACCCCAAAATAGTTCTAAAGACTTACTACAAATGAAATGCCTATCATTCACCAAACCTCAAGATCCAGGAGCCACCAAGGCATCTCAGTCTAAAAAAGAATGTTCCAAGACATCAGAAGAGCCATGAGGACCCACACCAGAAGGATTCCTAGCCTCAACCTGGGCACTGGTGACCCTTACCACTTTATCCTCTACTGCCATGAAATGGAGACAAAGATTACTACTACCACTGAATGCCTCTGGATGTGGTAAGAATACGAAATAGGTAACCTTCTCTGCTGAGAATTCTCTCAGGCCAGTCTCCAAGAGATACAAGATACCACCCCAATGGATATCCATGAGTTAAGAGTAGCCAAAAAGATCCATCAAGTCTTCAGGCATGCACCTTGGTCAATCCCCAACTTGGAGTACACCAGAGTCTCAGACTTCAAGGAATTATTAGCCTGCCGCATGGATACATTAAAAGCAATGGTGTCCCATGAAGCCCAATCTGCCATCACTCTCAAAAGTGACAAAGTAGAAGAATTCTGGAATCCCATCCTCCAGGACAATATAGATCAATTCCTGCAAGGATTGATCTCAGTATTCCAAAGTCCTGGTATTCAGGTCAGACCCCCTCAAGATCCCACCTTTGTCCCCTACTTTGTGGAGGAGAATATTATAGATTGGAGAGCCTCTGATCTCCTTCCTGCCACTGTCAAAGATGATGATAACATTGCCAGTAATGACATCATTCCACCAACTGATACACATGAAGCAGAGATATTTGCTGATCTTATTTCCTTTAAGGATATTCTATCCCCAGTTTCCAGCCTTGATGAAAGTGATAAAGATGAAGCCCCCAGAACCCTGAACATTCTGCTCTAACTTGTTTGTGTAACTGTTTGCCTGAACACAAAATTATCCCAGCACTCTGACTTTGTATGACCGAGATCAGACTTGTATCCTGATCCTGTACAACCATTGTACTGATAACTGTAGTTTTCTGTATTACTGAATTTTATATTTAGCTTTATATCTTAGCAATCATTGTGTTGTATTTTGTATAAATACCCCTCTCATTTCTTTGAAATAAAATCAGTATCAAATACTCAAACATTCAAGTACTCAAAACTCCAAAAGCACAAGAGTTCTAGTCCACTACTCAATTTCAAGCAAGCAAATCCAAGAGACAATAGAATAGTTTAAAGATAAGAAGTTTAAGAACTATAAGACCTTGGGAAGGTACTCCAATAGAACTTGCTTACAACAAACTTGTAGTTGGTCTAAGAGATATATCTTGAAGAGAATCTGACGTACTTGGAGAACTAAGCACCTCCTATGTGACAACTTGGTGCCCATTGGCTGATAATTCAAGATGAATCCTTCACTTTCAAGCTGAACAAATGAACAACCACCACAACAACTACCCTGACTACAAGAGTCACCCTACAAGAATTCAAGACGAAATAGAAATGCGCCCACCCACATTTTATGGATTTACTACTGAAGAGTCAATCCTGACCTTCATTGAAGACTTTGAACAATTCGCCGCTGTCTGAGCTCTCATTGTTGAAGTACAATTGGCCCTCCTACCTGTCAGCCTCAGAGGACCTACTAGAGACAAGTATAATGCAGCCATTATCACTGATGATGGTGCAGCCAAACTCGCCAACATAAAGGACTTCCTCAGAACTACATACTATACTGAAGAGATCAAGTAAGCTCTCAAAGATCAACTCAATACTATCTGCTAAGGACTCAGTGAAGACCCCAATTCATACTATACCCAAATCTGCCACCAGATTGTCCTGGCTGGCTATGACAATGCCCTCAAGGAACAAATAGCTGATTCAACCTTCCTGAAAGGAGTCCACCATGAAATTGCCCTAGCAATCCGATCCACCCTAGCCACCCTGACACTTGACCAGAAAGTAGTCTTTGCACAGAGATATTGGACTGCCAGACACCCCACTGAACACTCAATGGAAAAGATAACTGGTATCAAAATAGAGCCATCAAAGCCAACCAGCATCATACCCACCACAGCTCTCAACAGGCAACCAACCCCACCTAATCCCAAGATAACCAAAACTAACCCAGTGGAGGAGCTTGCTCAACAGTTTGCCAAAATGACTGCACACCTTGGTGATATGGTTAGAGAAGTACAAAACGCCAACAAGAGACCAGTATAGAGGTTTGCAGCCACTACAGATGAATGAATTATTACCTGCTTCAAATGTGGAGAAGAAGGCCACCTTGCAAAGAATTGTATAACCGAAACAAGCCATAGAGTCCAATCAAGCAATGCTAGTAGAACTAGAGAACAAACCAATGCAGTAGTCATTGAAGAGATTGGTGACACTGACAATGAGGAATACTATGAAGAGCATGAATTCTACCCTGCTACTGAAGGTACCAGGACCCGATCCAAGCCCTATGACAAGAAAAGCAACAGCAAGCCAGTTGGAAGACCAAAGAAAACCCCAACTGTCACCATCCAAAGTAGAACCCAACTCGAAGAGATTGATCAAGACATGGAGTTAGATAAAGCTGCCCACCAAATCATTGAAGGCACTACTCCAGTCTCAGGAGAAAGTGAAAGCAAGAAAGAACACAAACTTTGCAAGACCAAGATCCACCAGTATGATATTACAAGGACCTCAAGGAATAGAAGGTCAATGCCACTTTTGGACAACTAGCCAAAGTTTCTGCCTTCAGACAGCAGTTGAGAACAGGACTTGCAAGCACTGTTAAGAACCAAGAGTATAAGATCGTAGAAGCTCACAATGTACAAGAAGACTCAGGTGAAGAATCTGAAGATCAGCGCAAGATCTCAGCCTATACCCAATGCCAGATTGAAGATTGTATCTTTGATGCTATCATTGATACAGGTACTGGAGGATGCCTTATGAGCAAAAAGGCAATTGATTGCCTAGGCTGAGATATTGAAGAATCCACCAGAATGGTCTATGTCACAGCAGACAGCATACGAGCTATTCCCCTAGGCAAGATCTGAGAAGTCTCCATCAAGATTGGAGGAGCTACCATCCCAGTAGATGTGATTGTTACAAGCACCACCAACTATGATATTCTCATTGGCAATCAATGGCTCCATAAGGCCAAAGCTATCATTGACCTCAATGCCCAGAAGATGCAGATCAACTATAGAGGAAGAAAGGTATGAGTCTCTATCAATGTCCACAAAGAAGTACTACCAGACATGAAGGAAGGAGATGAAAAAGATACAGAAGTATTCATGCACTTGGTGTACAAGAACAAGAGTAAGACAACCAAGCTCACAGATGAGCTGTGGTATAACAAGATCATCAATGGCTATACCCCTCAAGGAAAATGCCCCCATGGTGCTAGGATGTATTGTTCCAAACACCTAAATGACTGCCGGTCTTATATCAGTGAAGTCAGAAAAATCTATCAACAAAGGCATAAACAAGAGACAGCTGAAGCAAAGAAGAAAGCTGAAGAAGATGACCAACCCCCAGAGCTTCGAGCTGACAGTGATGATGAGGAGGAACAAGAACTGGACATCACTCTCAAAGTCAAGAAGTTTCACTCTGAGGCCAAGATTCCAGAATATAAAACCGAAGGAGCTATAGGAATAGACCTTGCTAGCATTCAAGATACTACTCTTGAACCACAGACCACCACTCTACTTGGCACTGAAATTGGAATCAAGTTATCAGAAAACCATGCCGGAATCATCAAGACTAGAAGCAGTCTGGCCAAAAGCAAAATCTCAGTTGAAGAAAGAGTCATTGACCCTGATTACACTGGCGAAATCTTCCTTATAGTCAGGAATCACAACCCCATCACTCTATTCAAAATCAAGAAGTATGACAGAATTGGACAGATGCTGATCCATGAAATCAAGAAGCCCAAGATCACTGAAGCCATTGAACTCATCAAGACCAAGAGAGGAGAACAAGGCTTTGAGTCTACTGGAAGAGGAGCCTATGCTGCCACTAAGATCACTGAACTTGAGCACAAGAAAGAGAAAGACCAGAATAAGCACATATATACCATTGGAGAAAACTTCCCTCTAGAAGAACAACTTCTCAAGATTTTGCACCAGAATGAAGAAGTACTCGCTATAGATTTCAGAGACATCCACAATCAAGAACCTAAGTACTACTATAAAGTTGACACTGGTGATACCAAGCCTATCTACCAGAAAGCCAGACCTATACCCCCTACCTATAGAGAATGGCTGCAAACAGAACTCAAGGAGATGGAAGAAGCCAGTATCATTAAGCAAGCTATCAGCCCCTGGGCCTCACCCATTGTCCTTGCCCCAAAGAAAGGAAGCAAGCCTGAAGAGTTTGCTCCAAGACTCTGTATTGACTACAGAAAGCTCAACGCAACTACCAAGAAGGATAGACAGCCCTTATCAAATATTTAAGAAATCCTCACCACTCTTGGAAGTGAAGCCAAATACTACACCACTCTGGATCTGTTCTCAGGCTTCCATCAGATCAGTCTCACTTAAGATGCCAGTGAAAAATCAGCCTTCATCACACCCGATGCTACCTACATCTACCTGCAAATGCCATTCAGGATGTATAATGCCCCAGCAAGTTTTCAGCAAATGATGAACAGAGCCTTTAGTAATGAAATTGGAAAATGGCTCTTTGTCTATGTGGATGATGTGATCATCTTTAGCAATACTACACAGAAATATGTCAATCACATACAGCTAGCTCTCAAGAAGCTCAAAGAGCATGGCCTCTACATCAAGCCCAAGAAGTGCAAGTTTGCAGCTTAAGAAATTGCCTACTTAGGACATATTATCAACCAGACCAGAATTCATACAGACCCTATGAAGATTGAGGCTGTTGCAGCCTACCCAAGATCCGGAACAATAACAGAAGTCCATGCCTTCCTTGGACTGGCCAGCTACTACAGAAGATTCACCAAAGAATACTCTAGCATCGCAGCACCTATCTACAAGCTACTGAAGAAAGAGACTAAGTTTGAATGGACTAAGGAACGTCAAGAAACCTTCAACAAACTCAAGGCCAAACTGACTCAAGCACCCATCCTCAGAAGACCAGATTGGAACCTAGAGTTCATCTTGCAGACAGATGCAAGCGCCATAGGACTCGGAGCAGTGCTAGCTCAGAAGAAAAATGGACATAAATATGTTATCTTCTATGCAAGCCGAGGTACCCACAGAGCAGAACAGAATTACAAGTCATGTAAGCTCGAATGCTTGACAGTAGTCTGGGCAGTAGATAAGTTCCACTACTTCCTAGCTGGGAAACACTTCACTATACAAACAGACCATTCCGCTCTTGTCTGGCTATTTCACACTCTGAACCCCAAAGGAATATATGCCAGATAGATCTACAGGCTGCAAGAATATGACTGTACTGTCAAATACTGCCCAGGAAGAACCAATGCCAATGCCGATGCACTCTCAAGGATACTCCAAAATACCCCCACCAAAATCATTCAATATGAATAAGGAGCTATACTATGGATTAATCAGCTACCTTGGGCAGTGAAAGATGCCCAACCACCTCGAACTCTGGACTATCACCATCATCAACCAGACTTGGAAACAATTTGAACTAGATGACATCATACTTAGAAAAGGAGGAAAACTCGTAATACCCGAATATAAGAAGAATCAAGTAATAAAAGAAGTACACAAACAAGGACACCTAGGAGGGACCAATATATATGACAAAGCAAGAAGAACCATGTAGTGGCCCAAGATGGAAGAAGATCTGTGCCAATTTGTCAAAGGGTGTGATAAGTGCCAAAAACAGAAACAAGATCAGCAAGACCAGGCACCCAGATCATCAAGAATTGAGCCTATCCCCTTCCACCACATCGCAATGGACATCATCAGACTACTACCAGTAACTCTATCAGGAAACCACTACATTATAGTTATTGTAGACCTCTTCACCAAATGGATAGAGGCAGGAGCATTACAAGAAGCCAATGTCCTCTCTATCGCTGACTTCCTGCACTGAGAAATCATCTGCCGCTATAAGACACCAAAGCAAATCACCACAGACTGCGGCACAGAATTTGTCAATAGATTTCATGAGATAATATATCAGAAATACAAGATCCAGCATATCAAGACTACTGCATATCACCCACAAGGAAATGGACAGACTGAAAGAACCAATAAGACCCTTAAGAACATTTTGGCCAAGATCTCAGATACATACAAGAACTGAGACAACTATCTCCCAACTGCTCTCTCTGTCCTACAAGATATATGGTCACAGAGTACACATTTTACCTCAAGAGAACTGCTTTTCAGAGAAGAAGATTCTGATAGAACCTCAGCCACAAATCTAGACCTAACTTGGCAACGGGTTGACTCAGAAATTCGGAGACTACACCAAATCAGGAAGAAGGCAGAAGATTACATCATCAAGTTACAAGTACTGATGAGAAAAAATGCTAAGAAGACTCAAGACCCTAAAGCCCATCTAAATCAGAGAAAAAGTCCTACTATATTGAAATATGGTAGAGGCCTCATGGTCGCGAAAACTGGAGCCCAAATGGGAAGGACCCTTCTACATGCAAGATATCAAGGGAACTACCTTCTGGCTTAGAAAATTCTCAGGGACCATACTGCCTACTACAGTATACAGGAACAGACTCAAAAAGTACCATGAATCTATACAAGAGGAGCAAAACGTAATGACCGCTCATGAGGTTCTAGTCTGCGAATTGTAACAGCATGTCCCATGACCAGCAGATGATCTGTCTGGATCATTCTCTAAGGGATATGGCACCAGCAACTACTCATCTGAAGACTTTTGAAGCCAGAGGAGTTCGAACCATCAACTGATTGGTCAAGATCAGAATCCGGCCCTTGCTCTATATGAAGGGAGCTACCCTTCATCATCATGCCAAAATACAAAGAGAAGACACCAGCCCATAAACACCACTTTTCAACCCCCTGCCAGAGGTTATGAGATCAGCAAAATTTACAGACTGGACCAATGAATAAGAATGTTCAAGGAAAGATCCTTATTCA
Source organism: Jimgerdemannia lactiflua (assembly GCA_003951145.1). Classification (NCBI taxonomy): domain Eukaryota; kingdom Fungi; phylum Mucoromycota; class Endogonomycetes; order Endogonales; family Endogonaceae; genus Jimgerdemannia; species Jimgerdemannia lactiflua. Next base: position 14,604 of record RQIL01045413.1, read on the forward strand.
GGAGGAAGATGTAACAGTGACCCCAGAATAGTGACATCATCACAGGAGACAGCCTTTCCTCACAAGCCACCAGATCAGGATAAGAGAAGATCATATGATGTAACTCACCTAGGCTATGAGATGAGCGATAATGATAAATCATGAGTCACAATGACCACAAGACAGATGCCTCAAGGAATATAAAAGAAGGATCAAAAAACCACAGTAGCAGCAATCTGAACAATACTCACCAGACCCCAAAATAGTTCTAAAGACTTACTACAAATGAAATGCCTGCCATCTGCCAAACCTCAAGATCCAGGAGCCACCAAGGCATCTCAGTCTAAGAAAGAATATTCCAAGACATCAGAAGAGCCATGAGGACTCACACCGAAAGGATTCCTAGCCTCAACCTGGGCACTGGTGACCCTTACCACTTTATCCTCTACTACCATGAAATGGAGACAAGGATTACTACCACTACTGAATGCCTCTGGATGTGGCAGGAATATGAAATAGGAAACCTTCTCTGCCAAGAGTTCTCTCAGGCCAGTCCCCAAGAGATACAAGATGTCACCTCAATGGATATCTATGAGTTAAGAGTAGCCAAAAAGATCCATCAAGTCTTCAGGCATGCATTTTGGTCAATCCCCAACTTGGAGTATACCAGAGTCTCAGACTTCAAGAAATTATCAGCCCACCACACAGATGCATTAGAAGCAATGGTGGCCCATGAAGCCCAATCTGCCATCACTCTCAAAAGTGACAAAGTAGAAGAATTCTGGAATCCCATCCTCCAGGACAATATAGATCAATTCCTGCAAGGATTGATCTCAGTATTCCAAGGCCCTGGTATTCAGGTCAGACCCTCTCAAGATCTCACCTTTGTCCCCTACTTTGTGGAGGAGAATATCATAGATTGGAGAGCCCCTGATCTCCTTCCTGCCACCGCTGAAGATGATGATGACATTGCCAGTAATGACGTTATTCCACCAACTGGTACATATGAAGCAGAGATATTTGCTGATCTTATTTCCTTCAAGGATATTCTATCTCCAGTTTCCAGCCTTGATGAAAGTGATAAAGATGAAGCCCCCAGAACCCTGAACATTCTGCTCTAACTTGTTTATGTAACTGTTTGCCTGAACACAAAATTGTCCCAGCATTCTGATCCTGTATAACCAAATACAAAATTGTTCCAGCATTCTGATCCTGCATAACCAAACATGAAATTATCCCAGTACTCTGACTCTGTGTAACTGAGATCAGACTAGCATTCTGATCCTGTACAACCATTGTACTGACAACCATAGTTTTCTGTATTACCGAATTTTATATTTAGCTTTATATCTTAGCAATCATTATGTTGTATTTTGTATAAATACCCCTCTCATTTCTTTGAAATAACATCAGTATCAAACACTCAAACATTCAAGTACCCAAAACCCCAAAAGCACAAGAGTTCTAGTTCACTACTCAATTCCAAGCAAGCAAATCCAAGAGACAACAGAATAGTTTAAAAATAAGAAGTTTGAGGACTATAAGATCTTGGGAAGGTACTCCAATAGAACTTGCTTATAACAAACTTGTAGTTGGTCTAAGAGATATACCTTGAAGAGAATCTGATGTACTTGGAGAACTAAGCACCCCCTACGTAACAGTATATATACAATTACATCCTTACTAAGGTAGATCTTTTTATATTAACAAGATCAGCATCTAAGGTACTTTCTATATAATAATATCCCATGGCTTGGAAGTGCTTCTTCCTTTCTTTGATTTCTTCTAGTTTTGGAAATTAATATCCTTTATATCATCCTTGAGTAGGAGAGTAGAGGAGCTTTACTTTAGTTTGAGTGAAGAATTTCACTCTATTTCTTCTCTTTACAAGTATGGTGATAGATTTTTGGAATGAGGTTCCTTCTGTAATGATTTTTAGAGATTTAGATACAAAAGACTATCTTGATTATTAGTCCAAAATATGGCATTGATAACAGTAGTCTTTTGGTGAGTGAAAAACAACTTTATGAGGACATCTACTCATTCAGAAGACTCTTTCTTGATGGATTTCAGGCCTTGGGATAACCAGTTGTGAGCTAGGTCTAGCTTTTTTACTTTAGGAGATATTATTATCTTCTCTTTCTTATGGTATCTAATTTGAATCATCCCATATAACAATTATAGAACTCTTTATTTTCAGAAATACTATCATCTTCTTTCTCTGATGGTTGGTCCCAAATTGCTTATACTTCTACTACTTTAATTTCAGAATTAAGTATGCTATTTCTTAGTAGATAATATTCAATTGATTCTTGAGAGCTTGTTTGATTTCATCAGTATAGTAGATGTTTTGGAGCCAGGTCTTTATGGCTGCTAGTCTTATTGTTTTGTCAGCTCCTATATAATTGACTATAGTGAGTAGGCTACTTACTATACTATAGTTAAGGTTCTTATAGTAGCATATTGCTCAAAGTCATTAATAAAAGTGATGATTGATTCATTAGAGATATATCTATAAAATATAAGTAGTTTCATATCTATTTTGTCTGATTGTATTGTATGTATTCTTATAGTAATTATTTGTTATTTAGCTTAAAAGTAAGGAATTCATCTTAAATTACCAGCTAATGAGCACTAAGTTATAATATAGCAAATACTAAGCTTGACAAATATATCAGATTTATTTATCTTAAATTCTTATCTTCTTGACTCCTAGAGTCAGTAGTTTTTAAGGCCAAATGTATCAAATATATAATTCCAAAGATCTCTTTATTAGTATACTTATTCTTTTCTAACACTTTCAATCTAAGGTTTATTTACTCTAAGATACTAGAGTATTTATATAAGTTTACTAACTATAAGGTTAGCAGCTAAGTTATATAGCTAAGTTACAAGTCATTTCAAAAGTATTGAAATATTTTGATATTATCAAAATACTATACTATACTGAGTTTTTGATTTTGAATATTTCAAAATATTTAGAAATTATTAAAATTGGGAACTGCTAACTATTGTAATGATAGAGCCAAATTTGGAAGAAGGAATAAGAGATAGACATTTGATCACAACCAGTCCCAAATTAGTATAGCTTTATAGTTAGCAGTCCCTGATTTTTCCAGTGTCTAAAAACATTCTGCCAATGTTGAAATTGAATACTTGATATGGTATAGCATTTCGCCAATAGTGAAATTATTCTATCAGTGGTAAGATTATTTTGCTAAAGGCAAAATGACTTATAACTTAGCCATGTAACTTAGCTGCCACATAGTTAGCAAACTTGTATAAATAACCCAATATCTTAGAGTGAATAAACCTCAGATCAAAAGTGTTAGCATAAAGAACAAGTATACCAATAAAAGAACTTTTGGGATTACCTCTTTGATACATTTGGCCTCATGGAACTACTGACTCTGAGAGTCAAGAAGACAAGAACTCAAGATAAAGAAATCCAATATACTTGCTAAGTTTAGCATCTGCTACATTACAACTTGGTGTCCATTGGCTAGTGATTTAAGATAAATCCCTCACTTTCAAGCTGAACAATGAACAACCACTATAAGAACCCACACAATACAACCAGACAGAATGGATATGAGACCACCCATATTCCATGGATATATCTCTGATGAATCAATTATCACCTTTATTGACAATTTCAAGCAGTATACTGCTGTTAGGACCTTAACTGCAGCACAACAAGTAGCCCTACTTCCAGTAAGCCTTTGAGGTCCAGCAAGAACTGCCTTCACTGCAGTCAACCATACAGGAGGTGATGACTCAGCAATACTACTAGCCATGAAGACTTGGCTCTGAAACACCTACTACACTGATGAAATCAAACAAGCTCTCAAGGATCAATTGAACACTATTTGTCAAGAAATGACTGAAGACCCAAACATATTCTATACAAGGATCTGGCATCAAATAGTCCTTGCTGACTACCCCAATACAGTTTAAGACCAGGTGGCTGAAAATACCTTCATGAAAGGTATTCACCAAGAAATTGCCTTAGCCATCTGATCAACCCCAATAGTATTGGACTTGGTACAAAAAGTCACCTATGCTCAAAGATACTGGACTGCTAAATACCCTCAAGGCCATACAATAGAAAGGGTAACCAGAGTAAAAATTGAACCAAGGAATACCCATATAGTCCCAACTGCTATAGTCAACAGAAATACTCAATAATAATAACCATAATCTTAAGAACCAAGAAAAGCTGACCCAATAGAGGAACTGGCCAAACAGTTTGTGGAAATGACTGCACACCTGAGTGATGTAGTCAAGGAATTCAAGAAGCAGCCAGTATAGAAGTTTGCTGCTATAAATGAAAAATAATCAGTAATATACTACAAATGTAAAGAGGAAGGCCATTATGCCTCAGAATGCATAGCAGAAAGCAAGTGCAAGACTCAGCCAAGTAACACAGCTAGAAATCGAGAACAGGCAAACACCATCACCTTTGAGGAAATTGGAGAATTGGAGGAAGAGCAGGAGGAATGAGAAGCTTATCCTGCCACCTTAAGCAAGAAGGACAGCTGAGCCACTCTCTACAAAAAGCTAGTGGGCAGGCCTCTAAAGAAGACCCAAGCACAAACAAAGAGGTCAGAAGTAGCTATCGAAAAAGAAATGCAGCCAAGTGAGACTGACCAGAACATAGAGCTGGAATTAGATGCCGAGCTAGAACAGGTAGTAGAAGATATCATCCAGAATACCACTCCATCAAGTGAAGGAAAAAAGGAGTAAAAGTTGTACAAGACCAAGACCTTCAAGTATGATATCTTCAAAGACCTCAAAGACCAAAAAGTCAATGCAACCTTTGGTCAATTAGCAGAAATCCCAACCTTCAGACAACAAATGAGAATGGAAATCTCAGATATCAGAAAGGATCAAGGTTGGAGAATCATCAAAGCCAACAATGCTCAAGAAGACTCAGATGAAGAGAGTGAAGATAATTGGAAAACATCAGCTTATGCCACTTGTCAGATTGAAGACCGAGTCTTTGAAGCCATCATTGACACTGGAGCTGGAGAATATCTCATCACTAAGAAGGCAGTAGACTGCCTGGGTTGGGAAATAGAGGAAGCCACCAAACTGATATTTGTCACAGCTGACAGAACACAAGCAACACCCTTGGGGAAGATCTGAGATGTCCCAATCAAGTTTGGAGAAGCTACCATCCTGGTAGATGTCATCATCACCAATGCAACCAACTATGATATCCTCATTGGCAATCAATGGCTTCATAAAGCCAAGGCAATGATTGATCTCAGTGCTCAGAAGATGCAGATTGTCTATTAAGGCAGAAAGATCAGAATTCCCATCAATGTCCACAAAGGAGTCCACCCCGAGATAGAGGAAGAATAAGAGAAAGAGGCCTATATGGTCACCACAAGGAAAGGAAAAAGCAAGTAGCTGACAAATGAAGAATAGTATACAAGAATCGCAGATGGATATGCTCCACAAGAAAGGTGCCCCCATGGTGAAGAAATGTACTGTGCTCAACACTTAGATTGCTGTTATTCCTGTATCATCGAGATAAAGAAGATTACCAACAGGCCAAAAAGGAACCAGGAGGAACCTGAAGATGGACCACTAGAGCTATCAGATGATAGTGAAGATAAGGAAGAAGATATTATGGTCAAAATATGAAGAATCTACCCTGATACAGTCATGCCTCAGTACAAATCAGAAAATGCAGCTAGAATGGATCTATCTACCACCACCCATACAATCCTTGAACCACAAACCACCACCATCCTCGGAACAGAAATTGAAGTAACTATCCCACCAAACTATGTTGGAATCCTCAAGACAAGGAGCAGCTTGGCAAAAAGTGAAATATCTATAGAAGGAGGAGTCATCGACTCAGACTACACAGGAGAAATCCTCCTCCTTGCAAGGAATCACAACCCAACAATTTCATTTGAAGTAAGGAAGAAAGACCAGCTAGCACAGATGCTCATCCTATCTGTCCTTAACCCAAGGATCAAGGAAGTCACAAATATCAGGCAAATCAAGCAAGGAAGAGCTGGATTTGGCTCTACAGAAAGAGGAGCTCTTGCAGTAACCAGGATTACTGAACTAGAACACAAGAGGGAGAAAAGCCAAGACAAACACACCTACATAATCAGAAGGAACTTTCCCCTCAGGAAAGAATTATCAGACCTCTTGCACATATTTGAAAATGTACTGGTCACAGACTTCAAGGACATCAAGACCAAAAAGCCCTTATTTCATCATGATATCAATATAGGAGATGCAAAGCCAATCTATCAGAAGGCCTGCCCCATCCCACCAGCTTATAGAGAATGGCTCAAGATGGAAATCAAGGAGATGGAGGAATCCAGTATTATTAAAGAAGCTAGCAGCCCCTGGTCATCATCTATCATTCTAGCACCAAAAAAAGGAAGCTGACCAGGAGAATTCACACCAAGGCTCTGTACAGACTACCAAAGACTCAATGAAGTCACAGAAAAAGACAGACAACTATTGCCCAATATCGGTGACATTCTCATTATGCTAGGAAATAAAGCATGATTTTACACCACTCTGGATCTATTCTCAGGATTTTATCAAATTAGCCTTACATCTAAAGCCAGCAAAAGTTCAGCCTTTATCACTCCTGATGAAACTTATATCTACTTCTGCATACCCTTTAGAATGTGCAATGCACTAGCAAGTTTTCAGCAAATGATAAATAGCATCTTCAGGGATATTATGGAAAAATGAATGATGGTATATATGGATGACATAATCATCTTCAGTTAGACAGCCAAGGAACACTTGGAGCATATCAAGGAAATCCTCAGAAGGCTCTGCAAACATGGCCTCTATATCAAGCCCAAGAAATGCAAATTTGGAGAAGAAGAAATTGCATACCTCAGATACATCATTAATCATGAAGGAACACACACTGATCCTGCAAAGATCAAGGCAGTAGCAGCATACCCAGTACCCACTAGCATCACTGAAGCATGGGCCTTTATGGGTCTTACATCCTACTACAGAAGATTCATCTGAAGATTCTCCCACATTGCCAGTCTCATTTATGACCTATTCAGAAAAAAGATCAGATTCCAGTGGATACAACAGCAGCAACTAGCCTTCAATGAACTCAAGACCAGGTTGACCCAGGCCCCAATCTTGAGAAGGCCTGACTGGACTTAAGAATTCATCTTACAGATAGATGCCAGTGCAATGGAACTTGGAGCTGTCCTTGTACAGAAGAAGAAAGGTGCCAAATATGTGGTGGCCTATCTCAGCAGAGGAACCCATGGAGTTGAGCAATCCTATGAATTGTACAAGCTGGAATGTCTTGTGGTCATTTGGGCCATAGAAAAGTTTCACTACTACTTGGCCAGAAGACACTTCACTATCCAGACAGACCACTCGGCACTCACCTAGTTGCTCACCACCAGCAAGCCAAAAGGAATATATGCTCGATAGATCATGAAGCTGCAAGCCTATGATGCCACAATCACCCACTGCCCTGGAAGAACAAATGCCAATGCTGATGCCCTCTCACAGATGCCCCAAAGGACCCAACCCCTATACAATTACCATGAATAAGGAGCTGTACTATGGAATCATCAGCTACTTGGGGCAGCAAAAGATGCCCCTGCATCTGGAAGAATGGATAAAAACAATTATTAATTGGACATGGAAACAATTCAAAACAGATGGAGAAATACTCAAGAAAGGACAATAATTAGTGATCTCTGAGTATCAGAAGAATCAGGTGATGAAGGAAGTATATGAGCAAGGCCACATAAGAGGAACCAAAACACATAACAAAGCAAAAAGAACCATGTGGTGGCCAGGAATGGAAGAAGATATCAGGCAATTTGTCAGGACCTGTGATAAATGCTAGAAGTAGAAACAAGACCAATGGAATCAAGCCTCTGGATCAGCAGACATTGAGCCAATACTATTTGCCCACATCATAATGGATGTGATTAGTCCCCTACCCCTGACATTGACAGGCAATCAATATGTCATTGTGATTGTAGACCTTTTTATGAAATGGGTAGAAGCTGGACCCGTTAAAGAAGCCAATGCATAGTCAATTGCTGATTTTCTTCACAGAGAAATCATCTGCTGATTCAAGACTCCAAAGCAAGTTACCACTGATAGAGAAACAGAATTCGTCAACCAGTTCCATGAGATTCTTTACAAGAAATACAAGATCCAGCACATTAAGACTACAGCCTATCACCCATAAGGAAATGGACAGGCAGAAAAAACCAATAAGACCCTCAAGAATATCATCGCTAAGATCTGTGATGAATATGGAAACTGGGACCACTATCTTCCAATAGCATTATCCACTCTATGGGATATATAATCACAAAGCACCCATTTCACATCACGAGAAATACTATTCAGAGAAGAAAGTTTTAGTAGAAGCTTAGCAGCAAACAATGATATAATCTGGAGGCATATGGACATGGAGATATGGAAATTGCACCAAATTAGGAAAAAAGCAGAGGATTACATCATTAAGGTGCAGGCACTGCAACAGAACAATGTAGAAAAAACTCACAAGTCCCTGGAAATAATCAAGATAGGAGACAAAGTTCTGGTATATTAGAACATAGTAGAAGCTTCTTGGTCAAGGAAACTGGAGCCCAAGTGGGAAGGACCTTATCTGGTGCAAGATATAAAAGGGACCACCTTTTGGCTATGAAAACTCACAGGCATAATAATTCCCACTACCATCTATCGAAATCAACTCAAGAAGTATCATGGCCAGTAACCAAAGTACCACAACAGTACTCAAGATCACTAGTGCTGCCCAAAGAGCCATTGAGAGACAATGGCATACCACAGAGCCTCTGACTATAGAGAAATCATTTGATAGTATTAAAAGTATTATATAGACCCATCTTACTCAAATCTCACACTTCAAGATCTATCAGCACTACACAGAATTCCAAGAGTACTTCAAACTTGGACAGATACTCAACCAGAACTAGAACTTGACCAAAGATGATTGGATCACCAAATGCCAGCTCTCCTACTCTCAGATCACTATCACCAAGAGAATCCACAAGCTATTTAATGATGATGAATCAGCACTAGCTCATATTCAAGGAATAACACCCTCAGACTTTGAGCAAGTTAAGTGACACCATTGGGAAATAGTGATACAACAAATTGCCCAGTACAAGACCATATAGACCATTGAAGCCTGGGAGTTTGAATAGATGTTTCAGGGATGAAACCATCTATTCAAGAGAAAGTTGTGATGGTAGAGTCAAATTTGGAAGAAGGAATAAGGGATAGACATTTGATTGCAACCAGTCCCAAATTAGTATAGCTTTATAGTTAGCAGTCTCTGATTTTTTCAGTATCTAAAAACATTCTGCCAATGTCAAAATTGAATACTCGATATGGTATAGCATTTTACCAATGGTGAAATTATTCTACCAGTAGCAAGATTATTTTGCCAAAGATAAAATGACTCATAACTTAGCCATATAACTTAGCTGCCACATAGTTAGCAAACTTGTATAAATAACCCAGTATCTTAGAGTGAATAAACCTCAGATCGAAAGTATTAGCATAAAGAACAAGTATACTAATAAAGGACTTTTGGGATTACCTCTTTGACACATTTAGCCTCATGGAACTACTGACTCTGAGAGTCAAGAAGACAAGAATTTAAGATAAAGAAATCCAACATACTTGCTAAGTTTAGCATCTGCTACATTACACTATATGGCTAAGCTAATTTGAGACTAGTTATGATCAAATATCTATCTTTTATTCTTTCTTCCAAATTTGATTCTACTGTCACAATATACAAAAGAAATAAAAATACAAACTATAATATAATATAAGAACTATGTATA
>RQIL01045424.1:0-14163 GCA_003951145.1 Jimgerdemannia lactiflua
TTCCTCAGCTCCTCCTCCTCCTCCTCCACCCTTGACCGCTGCTGCGAAGCTCACCGCTCCACCACCTCCAGCCCTCTTGCTCGACTCCTGGCCCCCTCCCACTCCTCCACCAGTTGACGGTCCAAAGAACCCTGGCCCCAGCCCTATCCCTCCCTTGCCATACTGCCATTTGAAGGCTGACCCATCCCCCACACCAGTACGCTTGCCCGTGCCTTGCTTGGTCGCCATCGCCTTAAGAGCTTTCTCAATAAAATGATGAAAAGTGTGTCAAAAGTGTGTGTGGGAATTTGTGTAATGTGAATGTTACCAGAGAGAGATGTATGACACTACCTCATTGCCTATCACCTGCACTTGACCCTCACTCTTGCTATAAATGATCTCAACTAGCTTCTTATGGCACCTCTCTCCAGAACCCCATCTCTTCTGTCAACCCATCAGTATATCTTTCATCAACCACCTTCACCTCTCCATCTTATCTCTCTGAGTCAACATTCTCCCTTTCTCAAAAACTGCTAACTAGTGGCCCACTATTCCTACCCACACTGCAATGAGAAAGACTCTTATCCTTATAACTCTGAGTAAGATGATGATTGAAGAAGTCAATCAGATTACCCAAGAGATAAATTCAACCTATATCATCACTCAGATAGTAATACAGACCTCCAGCAAGACAGATAGAACCCCACTGCTTTATAATAGCAAGGGGTAGATAAACTCAACCTCAGCTATATCAGTTCTTTTCCAATTACCTAAGCCCCAGTACCTTGGTCATTTACCCTCTACTACTATCTATAAGAAACCAGGAGCTCTAGTTTCCTCAATACCTCAGTATTTGGTAACTACTATCAGTTAATTAAAAGATCACCACCAATAAGAGTCTCTACTCCAGTATTAGTCAGAAGAGCCAGAATCCCTATACTACTAAGACACTACTCTTTGTCAGTACTCTCAGTACATCAAGTACTCCCATCATCTCTGTCTTCACAAGAACTATCAAGAAACCCTACCTCTGAACCAGACTCAGATAGTGAAGATAGTGAAGATGAATTAGATATGAACTATCTTCAGAAATTCTATAGTATATACAATGAAGACATTGAGAAGTTCATTGGAGAAATTAAAGTACAAGCAGCTGTCAAACAGTAGGATGCCCAAAGAAAGCTTAGAATCATAGAATCACTCTTAAGAGGTCCAGCCCTATAGAGATATAATCAAGCTAAGTAGAATGGAGGCAAAATCTACAGAGAAGAATATATCAACCACCTTCAAGCAAATAGAGACCACATGAATAGATACAACATCTACAAGACCTGACTCTATACCTAGTTCAATTGTCTTAAGTGTTAACAAGAAATATATATAAGAGACTTCAACCTATATGAGCCAAGCTACCAATGAAACCTCAAAGAGTTTTTACTATTGGATCTAAGCCCAGATGATTAAGGCAAACTTACAGCCTGCAGTCCAACTAGCCCTGGCTTCAACCACCTTTCTCAATGGCTTATATCTAGAGCTTTGAAAATAAGTTATTAGAATAAGTTATTGAAGTATTAAGCAGCAAGTTGCTGGAGTACAAGTATATTAAGAAGCAGACTATGGACCAGTCTAGCAAGTACAAGAGTACTGTAAACTAGCCAGAGCCAAGATCCTGAGAACTTATGGAATAATAGTAGAATAAGAAAATACTTACCTTAGAGTCCAGATTGCTATCTATGAGAATAGACTTCTCTCTCTAACCCCAACTCAATTCCAGTAACAGCAGCAATAGCAGCTATCACCAAGAGTTCAAAAGGACCCTATAACAATGCTCACCAAGCAAATAAAGGACTTAGCCATTATAGTTGCCCAGCTGAAGAACTAATATAGAAGATAACAAGACTACTGTTATGATAATAGATCAGACTACTGATAACAAGATAATAAGAGTTCATCTTAGGTACTACTAGCTATAATTATAGCCCCATCTATAAGCTCCTATACTCCAATATTGTAATGGTTCTGGTTTCTTAAATGAGGAAGTGACTTATTTCTAGGTACTCCAAATAGCTTAAAGAGTTATTAAGAGTTCAGGAAGATTTTGTGATTTCTGGGAGAAAATATTCTGAGCTTTATTTGAAAGAATAGAGAGGATATTTATACAAGATCTGAAAGAAGGATCTAGAAGGATCTGAGAAATCAATGAAAATGCCAAGAGAAAGATTCTCAGCAATGATGACAAATAAAGATCTGCAATGTTCCATAAAGTTCCATGACTAGCTAAAACTAGAACAGGAGTGACAAGAATATTCTAGCTGTGGCTTAGTGCCAAGAAAGGATTTCTAATCATTTGGAAGATACTGGAAGGTTATGAAAAGTACTAGAAAGATAAAGAAAAAGAAATAAACTACACTAATATATTACATCTCCCCCTCCTTAAGAATCAATGTCCTCATTGAATTCAGAAGGTAATACAAGAAAATAAAACCAAAAGAAAAGATAAATAAAATATATTGGCTCATTGACAAGGACCAGCCATCCTTATATAAGACAAGGGCCAAAGTATCATCTTGATCAGATGAGAACTGATTCGAACCTCATTAGTTGCAGGGTTTACAGAGTTCTTCTGTGGGTCTTATTGCCGATGCTGTATCCCTTAGAGTGCTCTAATGCATAATATACCTAATCAGTACAGTATGTTGTCTACTATCCAAGAAGAGAACCTCATGGGCAGTCAATGAGTTTCTTTTTGCTTGAACCCTTGAATGAGGTCTTGAGAGTTCTTGAGATTGGTAGCAGATTCTTAGGTAGCATCAATTCAGAGTAGCCCATCCACTTGACTAGGTATTCTATGCAATAATATTAGACTCATTTGTCTAAGATTTTCTCGACTTTATACTCAATGTGATCTTCAACCATAACTAGTGCTGAGGGCATCAGAATTTGGTCAGGGTAAGGGGGTGACTGGTTCCAGGCCTTGAGTTGTGACATATGGAATACTAGATGTATACACATAGTTGTCAGTAGACTAAGATAGTAAGAGTAGGTAGAGACTTGCTTGGTGATCTTGAAGAGTCCAATATACTTGGGTTGGAATTTGGCTGACTGGTGGTTGACTTGAGATTGGGCCTTGATATTGTTAGCTTTGAGTAGAACTATATCTCTAATAGTATAGGTGACATTACGTCATTTCTTATCTGCATACTTAGCTTGATATTATTGAGCCTTTTGCAGATTCACAATAGTGATCTTAAGAAGGGAATCCATTTTGTTGATAAGGTTCTGAGCAGTGGGGACTTGTGTGTTACTAGATTGCTGGAATGAGACTAGACTTGCAGAAGTCTTAGAGTTTTGACTGTATAGTAGCTGAAAAGGAGAAAGATCAGTAGATGATTGGACTGCATTATTGTAGGCAAACTCAGTGTAGGTCAGATAGTGGTCCTAATCATCTTGCTCATAAGACACATAGTTTCTGAGCATTTTTTCAATTGTTCTGTTCATTTGCTCAGTTTGTCCATCAGTTTGAGGGTAAAAGGCAATGAATATAGCAATTTGGGTTCCAAGAGTTTTGAAGAGTACTTGCCAGAAGTAACTGGTGAATTTGAGATTACAGTCACTAACAATTACTTGGGAAAGTCCATATTGGTGAAAGATAGCCTTGAAGAAGATTCTAGCAATTTCAGGGGCAGTGGCATTGATTGTGGTTGGCTCGGTGATTATAATCTTAGTCAGGTGGTCTACAAATATGATGATGACATTATAGCTTGATTTGGTTCATGGGAGTTGTACAATGAAGTCTATTGTAACTTGCTCAAATTTCTTGGTCAGAATTGGCAATGGTTGCAGAAGACCAGCAGGCATTTAGTTGCTTGACTTGTTTCTTTGACAAAGGTTGCAGCTTTGAACATACTCCTTGATTTCCTTAAGCATGTTAGACCAGTAGTAGTCTTGTTGAATGTTCTTGATGGTCTTCTCAGTTCCAAGGTGACCAGCTAGTGGGGAGTCATGATGTTTATGAAGAATCTTGTAATGCAGCTTGGGGTTAGCAGGAATATAGACCTTGTCTTGATAGTATATAAGGTTATTCTTGAGGATGTACTTGTCTTTGAATTCCTTGGTGTCCTTTTGTAGAACCAGAGAGTCTTATTCATAAGTCATCTTGATCTGGTTAAGGAATTCAGGTGTCACAGTGACTTATAAAATGGCAGCAAGGTCAGGTCTTCTTGAGAGTACATCTGGTACAATCAGGGTTTTGCCAGGCTTGTAGATGATGTTCAGGGTAAAGATCTGAAGTAGCTGACTCCACTTGGCTTGTTGATGGGAAAGAGTTGATTGGGTGTTGGTGTTCTGAAGGGACCTATAATCTGTGATCACATTGAACTCAACTCCTTCTAGATAGTATTGCCAGGTCTTGAGGGCATGAATGATTGCCAGGAGTTTCTTTTCATGAGTGGCTAACTTTATTCTGCAGGGGACAATTTCCTTGACTCAAATGCAATAGGTCTGTGTCCTTGTCCATCATCTTGGGAGATGACTGCACCAATTGCGAAGTTGGATGCATCAGTAGTGACAGTGAACTTCAAGTTTGGATCTATATTTCTAAGAACAGATACATGGGTCAGGCAGTTCTTGAGTTCTTAAAAGGCTTGTTGACAGAAGGTATCCCATATGTAGGGAACATAGAGGTCAGAGTTGGGTTCCTTTTGTAGGAGGTTTGTCAAAGATTCTACTATGCTAGAGAAGTTCTTAACAAATCAGCAGTAGTATCCATCCAAACCAAGGAAGGACCTAAGTTTGGTGAGACTTACTGGTATAGACCTAGTGCTCACAAATGAATTGAATCAATTTGAATCAAATCGAATTGAGGGTCATTCAAATTGAATCGAATTGGGGATTTTTTAATTTGAATTGAGTTTGAATTGAATCAAATTTGAATTGAATTGAGGTCTGATTCAAAATCTATTTTTAGAAATGTAATAACTCGATGAATACATGTCCAAATTTAATGATCTTTAGCTTGTTAGATTCCCCTATATAAGAGGAATCTAACAAGCTAAAGATTATTGAATTTGGATGTGTATTTATTGAGTTATTCGATTTCTAAAAATAGAGTTTGAATCAGACTTCGAATTGAATTGGACCTCAATTCGAATTGATTTGAATCAAATTGGGCCTCAATTTGATTCAAAGTTTTCAAATTGAATCAAATTTAGGTCCAATTCAATTCAATTCAATTCATTAGGAGTACTATATAGGCCACTGTTCAATGGCTTGTATTTTCCTTGGGTCTACTTGAATTCCTTTGGCTGATACAATGTGTCCAAGGTATTTGACTTGATCTTTGAAGAACTTACACTTCTTGAGCTTTGCATAAAACTTGTATTCACAGAGGATCTTGAGGACTTGTTTGATATGTTTGAGATATTCTTCTTTAGTGTTATTGAAGATCAGGATGTCATCAATATACATGAGTATAAAGATATAGAGCTGATCCTTGAAGACAGTCTATATAAGGTCTTGGAAGGTTGCTGGTGCATTGGTGAGACCAAAGGCCATGACTAGAAATTTGTATAGTCCAAATAGTATCATGAATGCCATCTTGAGTATGTTTTCTGGTTTGATGCAAATTTGGTGATACCCAGAGGTAAGGTCAATCTTGGTGAAGTATTTGGCATTCTTGAGAGCATCAAATATTTGGTCAATTAGTGATAGTGGGTAATGATTCTTGATAGTAATCTTGTTGAGTGTGTGGTAGTCTATGTACATTCATAAGGTATCATTCTTCTTCTTGACAAACAGGACTGGGGAGTCAAAAAGTGACTTTCTTGGTTGAATAGCTTCTCACTCGATGAGTTCATTGAGTTTCTTCTTGACTGTTTCAATTTCAAGTGATAATATGTAGTACATCTTCTTCTTAGGAATGGCTGCATCTGGTACCAGCTTGATTTCATGATCATGGTCTCTTGAAGATGGTAGACCAGGTAGTTTGTCCAAGAAGACATCCTTGTACTTATTCAGCAGTAACTTGATACTTTTACTAATTGATGGCTTCTTGTCTTCTTTCTTGGATCAGATCAGTGTAACAAAGGCACAGGTAGCTTTCTTGAAGGCCTTCTTAAACTGAATTGCAGAGAGGGTTGCAATCAGAGTTTTCATCTGAGTCTTGTCTGGCTTGATTGTAATGTTGGCTCCATCTTGAATCAGGGTAACTTCATTCTTGGTCCAATCAATGTATGGGTTATATCATGTAAGCCAGAGTTTACCTAAGATCAGATTATGATCTCCTAGGGGTGCTACTTCAAAATCTTAACATTCCCAGTACTTCTGAATCTTGAGGGGAAGTTTAGCAGCAATTGAGTTGATTGGTAGAGTGGTGCCATCAGCAGTAACAACTCCACCATTCTTGCCAGCTGGCTTGGTGAGAATCTTGAGCTTATCGATGAGGTTCTTGTTGATAAAGTTTCCAACAGCTCCACTGTCTATGAGAACATCTAGTTCTTGACCTTTGACTAGACCTTTGAAGATTAGCATTGAGTTGGCTCAGTTCTTGGCTATGCTATCAACTTGATCAGTGCTGCCAAAGCCTTTCTGATCTCACTTGGTTGGAGACAACTTGGTGACTTCCTTGATGGCAGGCAGGGTAGCTCACTCCAGGATGAGCTGTACAATTCTGTCACCTTCATTGACAGTATAAGGTTAGTCCTTGTGGTTGACTAGTAGGACTTGCATTTCTTCTCAGAAGTCAGGATCAATGACTCCAGCACTGACATCTAGTGAGTGCTTGATACTGAGACCAGATCTTGGTGCAATTTTTACATAATGTTCCTTGGGTATTTTGACTGCTAGGTCAGTTGGAATGAGTCTTCTTTCATAGGTAGGAATAGTGACTTGTTGTACAGATTGAAGGTCTAAACCAATAGCTCCTTCTGACTATAGTTGAGAAATCTGGCCCTTAGGGTTGACTCACATAAAATTGAGTATAACTTCTTATTTGACTGGTTGACCTTAAGTGTCTTTGGACAGGACAAGGATCCTCTTGGGTTCAGTAGTCTTCTTGGGACATTTTGTAGCAATGTGACCAGGCTGTTAGCAAAAGAAGCAGGCTCCAGTCTTCTTGAGACACTCCTTTTTCTCAGATGTAAGCTTATTCTTCTTATTCTTGTTGATGGTGTCTAGGTCCATGGGGGCAGGTCCAACAGTTCTAACTTTGGTTTCCTCCCTTCTGTGGTTATTGTTGAATGGCAGTCTCTTTTACTCAAAGCAGTTGCCATGGGTAATGATGTTGAACCTATTAGTAATTTTCATTGCTGTGTCTAGATCTTTGAGTTCTTCAAGTTCAACATAAACTTGGGTTTGTCCTTTGAGACCTCAGATGTACTTGTCAACCTTCTCATCTTTGGTGACATGAGGTAGCTCTAGTAGTATAGATAGGAATTGTGCATTGTATGCTTGCACAGACTTGAGTTATTTGACATTTGCCAGGCAATCTCGCATGACCTTGGTGCTGTTGACAGGTTTGAATTGACCTTTAATAGCATCTGACAATTCACCCTAGACCTTGATTCAGCTAGAGAATCTTGTGTTCTGGATATGATTTCATCAACAAATTGCAGCATTCCCTCAGAGAAGTATGGCAGCAAATTGAACTAGTATTGCTTTATCCAAATTGGTCAGTTCACCATACTGCTCCAATTGGAAAAGCCAAGTATCAGTAGACAGTTCTTCTCTTTGGCCATCAAAGATATCAAGCTTCTGAGGCTTGATGGTGACTGCAGTCAGAGATACCATTGTAGGTATAGGTGTAGACTGTACAAGAGCTTTGCCCTTCTTTTTGTTCAAGTGGTCTTGAAGTTAAAAAATCTGGGTCAGTGCAGTGTATAACAGGCTTTCTAGATTCCCAGATAACTGGTTAGGAATTTCGTCCTCTTCTTCTTATTGAACATAGGAAGTGTTCTGTGGGATGTAGTTGTTGTAAGGAGTATTGCCCCAGTCATTGACATCCATGGACATAGTGTTGTGACAGATTCTTGAGAGGTTTCTTGTTTAGGTAAGGTGTAACTTAACTGCTGCTACCAAGTGTAATGGTTCTGGTTTCTTAAATAAGGAAGCAACTTGTTTCTAGGTGCTCCAAATAGCTTAAAGAGTTATTAAGAGTTCAGAAGGTTTCTGGAGAAAATATTCCGAGCTTTATTCAAAAGAACAGAGAGGATATTTATACAAGATCTGAAAGAAGGATCCAAAAGGATCTGAGAAATTAATGGAAATACCAAGAGAAAGGTTCTTGGCAATGATGATAAATAAAGATCTGCAATGTTCCATAAAGTTCTGTAACTAGCTAAGACTGGAATAGAAGTGACAAGAATGTTCTAGCTGTGGCTTAGTGCCAAGAAAGGATTTCTAATCATTTGGAAGATACTGGAAGGTTATGGAAAGTACTAGAAAGACAAAGAAAAAAAAATAAACTATGCTAAAATGTTATAAATATACTTCAACTGTAGAAACTAAGGTCACATCCAGAGGTTCTGCCCAAGGAAACAACTCTAGTTCAATAATAGGAATATCAATCTCATTCAAATGAATGAAGAGACTCTAGAAATAGAGGAAGAAGCAGTCTGACTTCAAGAACAAGGTGATACCTCTTTATACTATAAAGTCTATCTCTTTAAGGTGACTTGGGATATAGTATCAGCTCAGATCAGAGAATGAAGAAGACCACTAAGGACCCCACTTCTACCATCACTACTAGTAATGGTATTTACAGAAAAGTATTCAAGATATAGCTATTCTTCTTTAGATACTTTACAAGAGAAGAATAAGAGAGTTAGAAGAGATACCTCTGAACCAGAAGCTAGATCATTCAGAGTAACTCCAAGTACTACTCTGCCTGATCTTGAGAAGGTGAGCACATGAGTATAGAATCTTTAGCTGATGAAATGCCCAATAGAAATAAGAGAATCTACTCTAAGAGATCTGGACACCAAAGGAGCAGCAAACCCCATGAAGTAGCATTACTTTAGAAATATATCTACACTCAGAATTCAGGCCTTATAGTTGAGCAAGTCCTCAAGAATGCACTAGAAGTTAGGTAAAAATTCCTAAAGGAAGTCAAAGAAGATATCAAGAGAATTCCTGTCCAAGGACTACATACACAAGAGCCCAGCACTATCCATATGATTCATGAAAATCAGTGCTAAGAACATCAATCCATAAGACTTACTAATGGAAAAGTATATGGAGAAAATGCTCAAATTCTTATTGATACTAGAGCAGCAGTCTGTATTATCACTCAAAGAATATTGGAGAGAATCAGATAGAGAATTGATGAAGAAACCAAAGCAAGGGTTATTATGACAGATGAATTAGCATCTACTCTCCTTAGACTTATATGAGATATCTCCATTCAAGTAAAGAAAGCCTGCTTCAATGTACCCCAAGCTATTGTGATACCTGTAACCTTCTATGATCTGATCTTGAGAACTGATTGGCTGCATCAAGTTGGAGCCAATGTGGATACCAAGAGACAACTTCTAGTCTTCTCCATCTATGGACAGAAGCACAAGGTTCCAATAAAATTAAGAGGATTATTAAGAAAAGCAAATCAGGTCTTTGAAATAGAATGGTAAGGATATGGTGATATCTTTACTACTATGAAAGATGAAAGTGAAGCCAATTTTCTACAAAAACTAGAATATAACTTTGATATCTCTAGAAATCAAGACAGTGAACAAGATGAATCCTTTGTTGGAGTCATCAATATTAAAGGTCTAGAGGCAAGCAATAATTAGAATACTGGTAAATAAATAAGACTATCTAAATAACTACCACTTCTACTGATAGAAAATCAAATCATACAAGCCTTCTGCCTAGACATGTGTGAGCACTACAACCACTTCTACTCACCAAGGAATAACTGTAGCAATTACTGAATCCTTGATCTTAAAAAAGTTCCAATATTAGTAATTAAAGATAAGGATGAATTGAAATAAGCCCCAGTCCTCAGATGAATACAACTACTAACCCCAAAGACTTTTAAGAAGATCTACCATGAAGAATAGAAGACTCTTTTTCACCAACCATTAGAGACCATAACAGTTGAAGGTATAAACAATAATTCCTACACCATTATCTAAGCTCTCCAGATCACTCTGCCCACCTATAATAAGTATTGGAAAAGATATTCTACCAGCAAGAAAGTCAAGCAGCAGAATGAGGACTTTGTCAAGAAAGGATACTGTAACTGTGGAAGAACCTTTATCTGCTACTGATGTAAATATCAAAGTATCTATCTTAGTGAGGATATCTATAAAAGACAAGGCAAGAGGAAAGATCCCACTCTATAAAACCTTAAATTCACTGAATTTATTGAAAATATAAAGAAATCAATCATAAAAGAAACTGCAAAGCAAAGAACAAGCCACTATCTAGAATCTACTATTGAAAATTCTAGCTATTATATATTGATATTACTCTCTACATCAAGACAATCAAGGAGCTAATCTTGCCTTCACCCTCATAAAAGCCCTTGACTCACTTGAAAGAACTAGATTCAACTATATAAGGAACCCAAAGACTGAAGCACACTGGCCATTCTTTAAGCCAGATTATATGGAGTTCTCACTTGCAATAATAATAACTAGAATACCATTTCTTAAAACTCAACCAGTTATATAAATCAAGCTTCTGTCACCTTAGACACAATCTCCTCTTATACAAACATAGTGCTCCTAATGAGTGGATTTAAATCCACTTGAATCTTTATGAAAAAAAAACTCAAATTCTGATTTAAATCAATTAATTAACTTGATTCCCGATTTAAATTATAATGAAATAATAGAAATCAATTTAAATTAAGTCAAAGTTAAATTTAATAAGTGGATTTAAATCTACTTGAATTCATTATAATCTACTCATTATGACTCATTAGAAGTACTACTCAGAGGAGAGATAGGGGTTTTTCTCTATCCTCTATATAAGTTCTTTGAAGAAGGGTTTTATATATTAGTTCTTATTATCTATTAGCTAGTTGGGAATTTTTCTTTATCTCAGACTTTTATTTGAAGTTTAGAGAGCTAGTTTTTATTCAGTCTTGATACTGCTAAATCTGATATGATCATTTTGAAGAGTAGATAAGTCTGGTCTACATATTATTGAGATAAGAATATATAATACTATCCTTATATAGCTAGAGTAATAGGACTATTAGATAATTTAATAGTCTAGAATAGTGCTCCTAACGAATCAAATTAAATTGAATTAGACCTAAATTCAATTTGATTCGAAAACTTTAAATTGAATTGAGGCCCAATTTGAACTCTATTTTTAGAAATTGAATAACTTAATGAATATATATTCAAATTCAATAATCTTTAGCTTATTAGATTTCTCTTATATAGAGAATCTAACAAGCTAAAGATCATTAAATTTGGATGTGTATTTACTGAGTTATTACATTTCTAAAATAGGTTTCGAATCGAACCTCAATTCAATTTGAATTCAATTTGATTTGAACTCAATTCAAATTGAAAAATCCCCAATTCGATTTGATTCGAATAACCCTCAATTCTATTCAATTTGAATTGATTCGATGTATTTGGGAGCACTAGTCTAGAACAATGAGAGTTAATACTTAGAGAGAGGGAGTAAGAGTTTTGGCCTATATAGTCTAGGTTTTCTTCCAATAAAAATCTATAGAAACTTGATCTCATTAAAAGAAAATATATATATTAAACTATACTAAGATAGAGAATTTATAAGTTAAAGAAAGAGAACTCAGCCAGTTGTCTATCAGACCTTGTGACTGATATGGTAGTAGAGAAAGGGGTCACTAAGGAATTCACCTATCATATGCATATTGAGCTCTATAATTTATATTTTATAATACTACATGAATATGAACAAATATGTCTGTATCTTCTGACTCATCTTAGTTTCGGAGTTGTGACAGTAAATCCTCTGCTTGTGACGGTAAAACCTTGTGGCTGAAGTGCAGTTTTTTGTGGCTGAGGTAAGTTTTTTTCAACAACGGGTTTTAAAAATGCGACCACTAAAAGATAGACAATAACCAAAAGATGAGCATCCCAATCAACCGATTTAACCTCCCAACTAAAATTCAAAACAACATCTATGAAATCTAAACCTTTCTTATCAAATCACCATTTGGAAGGATTTGTTCGAGCGTCGAGCGTCCGGTGCACGCTCAGCACAAGATGGGAATGCCTCAAGGTGTTTCGCAAATGACGGAGACAGCTTTGTCTGCTTAAATAAAAAAATAAAATAAAATAAAATAAAAAACAGTTCGGAACCAAAATGTCGATCACGTTGTTGGTTGAAACATGCTGCAATGAATGTGACACTTTGATGTAATGAATTTATCTCAAGCCAAATAGCAACATTCAAAGAACACTGCAACTTTTGGGTTTACAACAGTATCTATGCGCCACGCCCCCTGTTTCTTGTATTTTAATGTGGATATTTCTATATATTTTTATATTGGAATGGAGCAGTCAACAAGAGTAAACCTTTCTCTCTCTGCTCTATCCTTCATTTACTTAAACCGAGAAATCGTAGATGCCAATAATTTCTGGATAGCGCAAAATGACAAAGGCAGGCGGGTGTTAGTATTACATTTCGAATATACCAAACCAAGTGATGTTATGACTTCCCGATTTCAGCAAATGTAGTTGGGATGTCTAAATTCGCCAACTCTACCGATGCTCCCAACGTAGATGACCAGAACAACGACGATGGTGAAGTTGGACGAAAGGAATCCAGGCACCAGAAGCTTGGTGCAAGCGCCCCGCCACTCGCGGTTTTGATCGCATCAACAAGGGATTTGTGCATGTCTCTGAACGTCTTCTGGACCTTGAACATGTCCAGAGAGCTTTTTTTATTCTCCGTTTCGATCACAAAGAGAAATTTCGCGACCCCACATCATGTCTTTTCCCAGATTGTGTGCTTCTGTCAATAATTGAAAGATACTGTCACGGATAACAAAAAAATTCACAGATCCAACATACCGTAAACATCCAGTCCAAGTAAAACCCTTCTGCATTATTAGGGGCATCCGTCGCTTCCCGGGACGCCCTTGACACCATTTCTCCGTTTATTTAATTGATAATTAAAGGCATCAACAATATACTTGGGTTCAATTACGTGAATAGACTTAGTAAAAATAATGGAACCTACAAGTGTCTATCGAGGGTTCCATCAAGACAAGATAAGATGTGAGCCTTGATGAAGACGTCAATGTCCTGCTCCGAGTTTTGTCGCTGGGAGATTCCCTTTACGAGCATTTCACACCTAGACCAAGTTGTGGTTAAGAGAGAGTAAGATGATAACCCAAGCTATACGTGCTTGCGACAAGTGCAGAATGCAGAGTGTACAAGTTTGAAACGAACTTACGTAAAGCGAAGCAGGTCTAAAATAAAGCCCACATCAGCATCCAGGTAGTCTGCTTCCTCGACAAGAGCGTGCGGTGTCGTGTCGCTTAGGTAGTCGTCGTCGAAGAGATCTGGCTCCAAAGTATACTTTCTGGCATTCTTTGACATATTTCGTAATTCAAGAACAGTCCCACGTGTCCCCTCAGATTTCACCATTTCTCCAGTCATTCGCAACTCCTTGCTGTCCAACTGGATGCCAAAGTGCGCGTCAGTGACAAGGGATTACCAGATAAAAAGATCAAAGATATTGCAATACTTCATTTAATCACCCACCCTTGCAAGAGTTTGTAGTCACCTCTCGGCCGCAGGTTCCAGTCGTTGATGCGTCCAACATTGAGAGCAGATATGAAAATATCGTTCAATTCCAAAAAAATCCATTTCCGACAGAAAACCAGGTATAATGTTGGGCTCCGAGGCATCCACGATGCGCCACCATATCGATCTATTAAAGGAAATAGCTCGGATGAGGATCTGACTGCCGCAAAGAACAGAAAACGACCAACGTTTATGAAGCACTTGCCTTAACGCCGACTCGAACTTTGCAGTCGGATCTTTTGAGAAGTCAGTGATTGATATTCTTTGAATGCTTTCCGCAATCAGCTAGGCGCGGATGCCTCGAATTCCCAGGGTATAGGCTGATGAACAGCACCGGTGGTTGCAGATTCCACGTCAGCAATTTCATTGACTTCGGCTGTTTTGATCTGCGTGCACAATGGTAAGCAAAATGGATTGAGAACGTATTTTTTTT
>RQIL01045435.1:0-14158 GCA_003951145.1 Jimgerdemannia lactiflua
CTGACTGAGAGTTGTAGTCCCTTGATGGAAACTGTGAAGGCATTGGCTGATCCTGACTTGTGGAAGTACGGCCGCACCAGGTATTGTGCAGGCTTGAAGGATGGTTCAAGGGCCACCTTCTCTTCCTTGGATGTCATAGTTGACTTTTCCTTTGGGCCCCCATTGGTTGGACCGATTGGGGTTGCTTTGCTGGGTTGCCCCCCAACTACCTGGGCATAGGAGATCTGGTGGGACTTGCCTGGGACTAGTTGCCAGTGTGGGTTCCCCTGCTTGGCAGTTGGCTTGACAGTGGCCTTTCCTTTTGGATGGAGGTTGAACTTCGGTTGCGGTTCGTCCTCCCACACCTCAAAGGTGCCGTCATCCCAGTGTTCCTTAGCAGTCTTGGTCTTCTTGGCTCCGGCAGACTCCGGCTGGCCACTGTTGCTGATGTTTGCCATGGAAAACGCGTTCCTGAATTGTTGTTGTTGTTGCTGGAAATTTGAAGTTGTGATAACTTCGCGGAAACTTGACGCCCCGAGGGCTAACTGGTATCAAAAGACTCCTTTACTGATGGTGGTGCTGTATATGTTGACGGCCCCAGGGGGTAGTGTACTTGCAGTATGTAGTTCCCTTCAGAAGGTTGACGGTTTTGACGTTCGGTGGCTTAGCTGCTTACCCCGAAATTGGTACAAGTAAAAGAGTCCCCTCCAACCCCAAACACTGATGGTAAGCTGTATCAAGGAGGATGACTGGTATCAAATGATCCTGGAGGAATTGGCAGAGGAAGATATCAAAGAAATCAATATATTCAGTGGCTCTCAGGTGGAGTGGGGCTTGTTTGTGAATGTTCAACTCCAGAGGCCAAAACTTGTACTTGCTCTTGTGGCTGTCATGCTGGAGAAAGAGAGCTATTAGGTGGATGAGGCAAGGATGAATGAGATTGGTCAGACAGTCAGAAAGAAGGTATCAGCATTCTGTAACAGTACTAAGAGACAGGACATGTGGTGCATTATCTGTGAGGAGTAAAGGGACCTTGTCATCGCAAGGGCTGCAAAGGCTATAGAGAGAGAGAACAATTAGGGGACAACATCAACTCAACACAATCAATAATGATGAATGAAATATATATACTATCACTAAATATCAATAGACTACACAGTGAGGTGAAATGAAGAAGAATATTTTGGTGGCTCAAAAACAAACAATATGACATAGTACTATAAAAAGATGTGTGAGCATATGAGAAAGAAGATTACCAGCATTGGAGTAAAGAATGGTTTGGGAGCTCAGGATAGAATCGATAGGTTGGCATTCTAATAGGAATTGGGAAAGGAGAGCTGGAAATAATAGAGTGCTGGGGAGAAAGAAAGATATGGGGCAAACTGAAGAGTGGCAGGAGAGATGGAATTGTAATAGGATCAGAATATCTACCAGCAGTGGCACAGGAATGAAAACAGTGGCTAGAGGAGTAGGTCAATTGGGAACATTGGGCTTGATATTCTTGGAGGTGATTTCAACATGATCAGGAACTGCAAGCTGGACAGATCTGATGGAGGCGTGGGTATAGCAGTATCTACAGGACTGAATAGATGGCTATAGATTGAGAGAGAACTTGGGCTGATAGATAGTGTCTGCCTACAGCAAGGAGAGGAGGCAGGACCATTTACTAGGTGGTATAGAGTGGAAAGAGGCCTTGTTGGTATGCGAATTGACTGGCTTCTAGTAGGTGAGCACTGGGGAAACATTCTTGATAAGGTGGAAGTCAGATGGTGTCCATGGTCGGACCACTGAGGGGTTGAAGCAAGAGGTATCTTCAAAGCTGCAAAGGAAGGGAGTAGGTATTGGCATCTCAATATAGGACTACTGAAATAGAAGGAGGTACATGATAATTTTGTACAGATGGCTCAGCAAGAAGTTAGGTGATGGAGGGCTGAAGGGTGAACAGTGACAGAATGGTGGGGCAGGTTTAAACATATGGCAGGAGCTTATTGGAGAGATATCGGAGAGGTAGCCAGGAGGGCAAGAAGAGACAAAGAGAGAAAAGTGGATCAGGGTCTGAAATGGCGACTACAACAAATAGCAAGCAGAATATTATCAACTGAAGAAAGGGAGCTGCTGGCAAAAGACATTGCAGCATTACAGAGTGACCTTAAAGATGATGAAGAAAGATGGGTAGATGGGCTCTTGGCAAGACCACAGGCAAGGAGGCTGGAGGAGGGAGAGCGGCCGACAAAATACCTAACAGGTATGCTGAAGGCCAGGGAGGTGCAACAGAGTTGGACCTCAGTACTTTGTGATGATGGAAGGGAGATAACACAGCAAAATAATATGATGATGGAGGTCACAACTAAATGGGCAAGCTTGTAGATAGATGAGATGGATATGAACAGAACCGAGCTGGAGGAAGAGAAGATGACAGAGTACCTGGAGGATTGGGAGGTGCTACAAGATCATGGACTGGGGGAACACACATTGCACCCAATCAACCTAGAAGAGGTAAAGGACATGCTAAAGAATATTCAGACTGGTTCCTCACCAGGGATTGATGGACTGCTATGGGAGTTCTGGAAGGAGTTTCAGGGGGAGTTTGGAGACTGGATAGTAGAGATGGCCAATACAGTCCTGAGTAGGAGTGAGTGGCTTGCAGACAGCAAACTGGGCCTAGTCTCTCTGATTTACAAAAATAAGGGAGATAGATATGTATGGAAGAATTGGAGACCAATTATACTCCTCAATGTGGACTGCAAGCTGGTGTCAAAAATCTTGGTAAAGCAGCTTCAAAAAAGAGTAGGAGCCCTTGTTGGAAAGGAGCAGTGAGGTTTTGTAATGGGTAGACAGATCTGGGACAGTACTGCATATGTCCAGAATGTGCTAGAGGGCTGTTGGAGCAGAGGAATTAATAGGAGACTAGTTTTTCTGGACCAGGAGAAGGTATTTGACAGAGTGTGCTGGAACTATCTGGCATCAGTAATGCAGAAGATCAGATTCAGCCCCTTGGAGGTAGGGAGATTGATAGGTCTACTATAAGGAGGAAGAGCTGCAATTATTATGAATGGATAGTGTGGCGAGGAGTTCCTATTGGGCAAGGGGGTATTGCAGAGAGATCCACTATCTCCTTTACTCTATATTCTCTCACTGGAGCCCCTAATCGATAACATGAGGAGGAAGATGGCTGGCCTGCAACTGGGGAGAGTGAACTGGAAGCTAGGAGTCTTTGCCAATGATATAGTGGTTAGAATGGACAACCCAAGAGATATAGACACTGTCTGAATAGAAATACAGTGATATGAGGGGCTGTTAGGGACAAAGCTGAACTGGGACAAATGTGAAACTATGGACATTGGCAGAGGGATAGGAGATGATGGCCACTTCGGCACAACAATTATGCAGGGGGAAACAGTATAGTACTTGGGAATCTGGTTCTCAGTGTATGACACTATACTGAAGAAGAACTGGTGGAACGGTATGGTGGAGAAGTGGGAAGCAGTGCTCAAGAGATGGGCAGGAAGGAATCTGTCACTGATGGGCAGAGTGATGGTATTAAACATCTACTGGCTGCTGAAAATGTAGTACCTGGGGTACTATATGGACTTCTCTGGGTAGATGGTGAAAAGGCTCATGAAGGTGATGTCTGGATGACTGTGGAAGGGGAAGAGGCCCCAAATAGGCTGGGAAGTGCTGATACTAAAGACCAAGGATGGTGGCCTTGGACTCACTGACCTCCAAAGATGACTGCAGGTACTCAGAGAGTGGTGCGGAAGGAGAATGGTATAGCTGGGTGAGAGTGAGTAGGGAGAGCTGGCAAAAGACAACTGGCACATATGATTCTGCCCAAGGGGAAAGAATGGAGGGGACATTCAAAGTGTTATTAGAGTATCAAACATTGGGAAAATCCACTATCAAGGCTTTTGGTGGGGACTGGATTAGCTTGGGGATGAGAGAGCCTAAAGGAGAGGATTGGGAGGAGAGAGAAGAAGTAGAATGGGATATGACAAACATTTGCTTATAGGGACAGGAGGTGGAAAAGTATTCACTAAAGGAGGCAGTTGAAGGACTACAGACTGAGCCTATGGAGAGGTGGCCTGCATAGTGGCAGAAAACCGGATTTGGGGAGGAATATGAATGGGGGAACATTTGGGAATGGGTCAAGAAGATGAGACTCCTCACACTCCCCAAGTATTGGGTAGTGTGGTGGCAGTTCTTGAGGAGGAATATCATTTTGGCTCACCAGCCAGAGTGGATGCACACTAATGGCAAAAGGGAATGTAAGTGGTGTGAGGAGATGGGGGGGGATTATATACAAACTTCTGAACATATATTAGCAGACTGCCAAGGAGTTGAAGGATACTGGTGCCAACTGGAGTCATTGTAAAAAGATGGCCAGTAGAGGACAAGAGAGACAGTGGAAAGTACAATATAGTGGAGACTAGTGGGGAACATTGGTGATACTTTGGGGGGTTTGGGAAGAATTATGGAGGCCTTAGCAGAATCTTGACAGGAACTTGAAAATGGAGCTAGCACAATGAATATTTGGCCAAAATAGATCCTAATGGTATGAGGAGAGACTCTCAGGGGCAGGGAATCCAGTATACCTATCGGGGCCCAGTGGTTGTATATTGAAGTTGTCTTCAGAAGAGCAATGTTTTTCAAAAGGGTGACTTAGCTGTTGAGCTTGGGAAAATGATAGTGGAAAGAGAGCAAAATTATGATACCTAGAGTAGATGTGACTAGAAATTCAGTAGCTGAGCAGACAACTGGAAATGGTGAGATAACTGGGAGGGGTACTACTGGCAACACTGGTGACATGACAAGTAGTGCAGTAGGAGGAAGAGAAAAAATCACTTTGGTAGCTGGAACTGAGGAGCTAGTGGTGTGGCCCTTTTTTCACAAATCTGTCTCAACTTAGGCAATCTCAGTAAACTTCCTAAGACTTGGACTATCAGTGTGGGAAGTACTGAAGGTGGTTGGAGATGGAGTAGATAGAGCAGAGTCACTGAAGTTCATACTATCAGCAGAGGCAGTTGAAATTGAATTTGTTGAGAAAGAGAAGATGATGCTAGTACTGGAGAAAAAACTAATGGTCAGAGGAGTCAAAGTGGGGATTGCTAGATGCCTGAGGTAGGACCCTTGCACCATTCAACTGGTGATTGAAGGAGTGCCAACCCTGGGGAGACAGGAGATGAAAGAGCTGATTTTGGCAGAAATGAGAAAATATAGAGAGATGGTGGATTTTGGATTCATGTTCTGGGAAGGGACAAAACTGCAAAATGGAATATGTGAAGTTATGGTATACCTTGAGGGATAAGAAGCCACAGAGCTGAAGAGGAACTGGCCTGAGGTGATTCGAATTAATAATCAAAAGTATAAAGTTTGGAGGAGGAAAGAGTTGGAGAATGATGAGGAGGAGCTTTCAGTGGCCCTGGTGGAGCAGGCAGCTGTTAAGAAGGTATGTACAAGAAGATGGAAGGAGTATGCCAAGGACTGGGTGTGGGTCCAAGTAGGTGGACAGAGGAAGAAGCTGAAATGGGAAGGATGGGAGAGATTGCAAACTGCTATCAGCTGCACTAGGAATGAGGAGGCTGAAAGGGCAGCCATAGCCACTAATGCAATGGAGGAAGTGGAAGTAGTGCCTGGAACCATTATACCCCAGAAGAGGGTCTCTGCATTGCAACATACCCTTAACCCAATTGGTGAAGCAAAGGGGAAAGAAAAGAGGAATATAAACTGGGTGACTAATGAGGTTACAGAACAAGAAGTGGTGCCTGAGATATAACCAGAAGACATGCAGATAGGAGGAATTGCAGCAGTGTACTGAGAGGTAGCTGAGATAACTGAGGAAATTGCAGCCCCAGTACCTAGTAGAAGGAACAGCAAGAAGGACCTGGTAGATACACAGTTGGAAGACTCAGAGGATGATGTGATTTTGCTAGACCACAGCCACACTCCCCAACCCCAAACACCAATGGTGAGCTGTATCAAGGAGGAAAACTGGTACCAAATGACTCTGGAGGAATTGGCAGAGGAGGACATCAGAGAAATCAATATATTTGATGGCTCTTAGGCAGAGTGGGGCTTGTTTGTAAATATTCGACTCCAGAGGCCAAAACTTGTTCTCGCTCTTGTGGCTGTCATGCTGGAGGAAGAGGGCTATCAGGTGGATGAGACACAGATGAATGAGATTGGTCAGATAGTCAGAGAGAAGGTATTGGTATTCTGCAACAGTACTAAGAGACAGAACATATGGCATATCATCTGTGAGGAGTAAAGAGACCTCGTCATTGCAAGGGCTGTAAAGACTATAGAGAGAGAGAACAATTAGGGAGAGACATCAACTTAATATAATCAATGATGAATGAAATACATATATTATCACTAAATATCAATGAATTATATAGTAGGGTGAAATGGAGGAGAATATTTTAGTGGCTTAAGAACAAACAATATGACATAGTACTACTACAGAATGTGTGAGCATATGGAGAAGAAGATTACCAGCAATGGAGTAAAGAATAGTTTGGGAGCTCAGGATGGAATTGACAGGTTGGCATTCTAATAGGAATTGAGAAAGGAGAGTTAGAGATGATAGAGTGCTGAGGAGAAAGGATGATATGGGGTAAACTGAAAGATGGCAAGAGAGATGGAATTGTAATAGGATCAGGATACCTACTGGCAGTGGCAGGACTCTTTTACCTAGACCAATTTCAGGGCAAGCAGCTAAGCCACTGACCATCAAAATTTTCAAACTTCCGAAGGGAACTACATTCTGCCAGCACTCTGCCCCCTGGGGCCATAGGCACAGACAGCAACACCACAAGTAGAAGAGTCTTTTAACACCAGCCAACCCTTGGGGCATCCAGTATTCACAAAGTTATCAGTACTTCAAAATTTTCAGCAAAAACAACAACACTTAGCCAGCACAATTTTAATAGCAACCAACAGCAATAGTGGCCAGCCAGGGCCTGCTAAGGCCCAAAGAACCAAGACTCCTCAAGAACACTGGGAGGATGGTACCTTTGAGGAGTGGGAGGAGGAGCCTCAACTAAAGTTCAACCTGTACTCTAAAGGAATAGCCACCACCAAGCCAGCTGCAAAACAGGGGTCCACCCACTGGCAGCTTGTCCCAGGCAACTCCCACTAGCTATTCTATGCCCAGATCGCAGGAGGACAATCCAGTAAATCAACAGTGACAGGGCTGGCCAGTGGGGCAATAAAGGAGAAGACAATAATAGAAACCAAAGATGGAAGTGCCGCCCTAAGCCTTCCTTCAAGCCAGTGCAATACTTAGTCTGCCCATACTTCTATAAGTCCAGCTCTACCAATGCCTTTACAGTCTCCATCAAAGGGCTGCACCTCTCAATGAGTAATGCCATTAGACTGGTGTCTATACAGCTTCCCAAGACTAAAGCAGTCAACTTCATAACCAGAAACTCAGTAATAGAAGTGGTCTTTGTAACTGACATAGCTACAGCTGCTGTGATTGACAAGGGGCTCCTGCACTCAGGAGTGAAGCTTCCTCTAGTATGGTGCTTTGGAAGAGACAAATCCATTATTCCTATTTCCATTAGAGACCTACCTATCTATGAGAGAGAGGCCACTAAAGTGGATATCTGTGAAGCACTGAAGGCAGCAGGAACAATTCTACAGATTGACTTTGTAAGGTGGGGAGGCACTAGGTTCTGAGCAGACATTTGTGAAGCAATGATCAAGGTCCACAATGGCATCCTAGAAGTAGAAGGTGCCTCTAAGCTACTCAATAGTATCATACTAAGGGGAGTGATCTGCACAGTGAACTGGGAGGGTGTGGGAGTGAAGGAGAAAGCTCCAGCCAGCCTCAGCTCTCAAGCACCAAGCCCCAAGGAGCCCTGGGAGGATCCTGTCTGGGGCCCCAGAGCAGTCAAGAAGCATCAGAAGGCATGGGAAGCCTTCAAAGCCCAAAAGCCAAAGGGTAACAACAAGGAGGAAGAGAAGGAATCCCAGAGACTTCTGCATAAATCAAGAGGACAAATGGTCCTGCAAGCCTTGGACAATGCCCATAGGGAAGAGGAGGAGCATCAATAGAACATTATCAATAACAGGGAGAAAATAGAAGTGGAGAGGAGCAAGAAGGAAAGAAGTGAAGCTAGAGAAGAAAGAGTAAGCACCTCTCAGCATGCACCTGGACAGGTGCCAAAGAGGCACATTCATACTGAGTTACTAAGTGAGAAGGATGAGGTAGTGCTGGTGGAGGGAGATAGTATCGAGCATGGAGCAGAGGACCTGGATAATGCATCTCAAGAGTCTGTGGATCTAGCAAGGCTACTGAATCGGGACTCTGATAGAGACTCTGACAGAAATTCAGGCAGTAAGGAAGAAGTAGACATCCCCATGACTGATGTAAGGCCAGATGACTTTACTCCTTTTGCTCGAACCATTCAGAGACAGCTAAGCCACAACTACATCTTCTCATGGAAACAACATGTTAAAGAGTTTTTATTTCACAAACTACAGTATACCAAGTAGTGTTGGAGTCTAGGATACCACATAAACAAGTTTCATCAAAATCCAACAAGTTTTGGAGACATGGCAAGTCAAGAATCATCAAGCTCAGAAAGGCTGGAGAGGAGGGGCTATGGCCTCGGATTCCCAAAGAGCTATGCTGCAACTGGAGGACAAGAGAAAGAACAGAGGAGTGGAGGAGGAACTGGGGCTAAGGTGAATCTAGGTGGTTGGCAGACTGTGGGTAGAGGTGGGGGCAGTGCCGCCAGAGCTGGGAGAATGGGCAGTAGGGGGCATAGTATTAACGGGGGGGGGTCAGGTAATGGGTCAGATGACTGGCAGGGGTCAGGGGCAGGGGGGGCATGACTGGGAATTCAGTAGCTAAGCAGACAACCAGAAAGGATGGCGTATCTGGGAGGGGCAATGCTGACAATACTAGTGACATGATGAGCAGAGCAGCAGGAGGAAAAGGAAATATCACTTTGATGGCAGAAACTGGGGAGCTAGTGGTGCAGCCCTTTTTCCACAATTCTGTCTCAACTTGGGCAATCTCAGCAAACTTCCTTGGACTTGGAATGTCAGTGCAGGAAGTACTGAAGGTGGTTGGAGATAGAGTAGAGAGAGCTGAGATACTGAAGTTCAT
The DNA here is from genome assembly GCA_003951145.1 of Jimgerdemannia lactiflua. Lineage (NCBI taxonomy): Eukaryota > Fungi > Mucoromycota > Endogonomycetes > Endogonales > Endogonaceae > Jimgerdemannia > Jimgerdemannia lactiflua. Next base: position 9,098 of record RQIL01045435.1, read on the forward strand.
ACCATCAGCAGAGACAGTCGAAATTGGATTTGTTGAGGAAGAAAAGATGATTTTGGTACTGGAGAAAGGACTGATAGTCAGAGGAGTCCGAGTGGGGATTGCTAGATGCCTGAGGTGGGACCCTTGTGCCATTCGACTGGTGGTGAAAGGAGTGCCAACCCTGGGAAGACAAGAGACAAAAGAGCTGATCTTGGCAGAGATGGGGAAATATGGGGAGATAGTGGATTTTGGATTCATGTTCTGGGAGGGGACAAAACTGAGAAATAGAATGTGTGAAGTTATAGTGTGCCTGGAGGGACAAGAAGCCACAGGGCTGAAGAGGGACTGGCCTGAGATGATTTGAATTGATGGTCAAGAGTGCAGAGTATGGAGGAGAAAAGGGTTGGAGAATGATGAGGAGAAGCTTTTGATTACTCTGGCAGAGTGAGCAGCTGCTAAGGCAGTGTGCACAAGGAGATGGGAGGAGTATGCCAAAGACTGGGTGTGGGTCCAAGTAGGTGGACAAAGGAAGAAGTTGAAATGAGAAAACTGAGAGAATGCAAACTGCTATTAGCCACACTGAAAGTGAGGAGGCTGAAAGGGAAGCCCTGGCCGCCAATGCAATGGAGGAAGTGAAAGTAGTACCTAGAACCACTATACCCCAGGAGGGGGTCTCTGCATCATAACATGCTCCTAACCCAATCAGTGAAGTGAAGGGGAAAGGAAAAGAGGACTCGAACCAGGGGACAAATGAGCTTGAGGAATAAGAAGTAATATCAGAAACACAGCAAGAAGACATGCAGATGGGAGGAACTGCAACAGTGTACTGGGGGGCAGCTGAGTTGACTGAGGAAATTCCAGTCCCAATTGAAAGAAATAGTGAAGAGGACCTAGTAGATGTACAGTCCGATGACTCAGAGGATGATGTGATTTTGCTAGACTACAGCTGTTCTCCCCAACCCCAAACACCAATAGTAAGCTGCATCAAGGAGGATGACTAGTATTGAATGACTCTAGAGGAGTTGGTGGAGGAAGACATCAAGGAAATCAATGTATTTGGTGGCTCTCAGACAGAGTGGGGCCTGTTTGTAAATGTTCAACTTCAGAGGCCAAAGATTGTACTTGCTCTTATGGCCATCATGCTGGAGGAAGAGGGCTACCAGGTGGATGAGATGAGGATGAATGAGATTGGTTGGACAGCAAGAGAGAAGGTATCAGCATTCTGCGACAGCACCAAGGGACAGGACATGTAGTGCATCATCTGTGAGAAGCAGAGGGATCTTGTTATTGAAAGAGCCACAAAGGCTACAGAGAGAGAGAACAATTAGGGGGTGATGACAACTCAACATAACCAATGATGAATGAAATCCATATACTATTACTAAATATCAATGGACTATGCAGTGAGATAAAATGGAGGAGAATCTTTTGATGGCTCAAAAACAAACAATATGACATAGTATTATAATAGGATGTGCAAGCATATGGAGAAGAAGACTACCAGCAATGGAGTAAAAAATGGTTTGGAAGCTTAGGATGGAATCAACAAGTTGGCATCCTAGTAGGAATTGGGAAAGGAGAGCTGGAGACAACAGAGCACTGGGGAGAAAGGATGATATGGGGCAAACTGAAATGGGGCAAGGGAGATGGAATTGTAATAGAATCAGGATATCTACTGGCAGTGGCACGAGAATGGAAAAAGTGGCTAGAATAGTGGGTTAATTGGGAGGGTTATATGAACATTAGGCTAGACATCCTTGGAGGTGATTTTAATATGATCAGAGACCACAAGCTGGACAGATCTGATGGAGGTGTGGGTACAGCAGTATCCTCTAAACTGAATAGATAGCTATAGATAGAGAGGGAACATGGGCTGGTAGATGGAGTCTGACTATGACAAGGAGAGGAGGCAGGACCATTCACTAGGTAGCAAAAGGTGGAAGGAGGCCTTATTGGTATGTGAATTGACTGGCTCCTGGTGGGCAAGCACTGGAGAAATATCCTTGATAAGGTGGAAGTCAGATGGTGCCCATGGTCAGACCACTGGGGGGTTGAAGTGAGAGGTACCTTCTGAGCTGCAAAAAGAGGGAGTGGGTGTTGGCGACTTAATACAGGGCTACTGAAACAGAAGGAGACAAGAGACAATTTTATACAGGTGGCCCAGCAGGAAGTTTGACAATGGAGAGCTGAAGGGCAAACAGTGATAGAATGGTGGAGCAGGTTCAAACATATGGCAGGAGCTTATTGGAGAGAAATCGGGGAGGCAGCTGGAAGAGTAAGAAGGGATAAAGAAAGAAGAGTAGACCAGGGCCTGAAATGGCAACTATAATAAATGACAAATAGAATATTATCAGCTGAAGAAAGAGAGCTGCTGGCAAAAGACATTGCAATACTACAGAGTGATCTCAAAGATGATGAAGAAAGGTGATTGGATGGATTACTGGCCAGACTGTGGGCAAGGAGGCTGGAGGAGGGAGAGTGGCCAACAAAATATCTAACAGGAATGCTGAAGGCCAGAGAAGTGTGGCAGAGCTGGACCTCAGTGCTTGATGATGATGGAAGGGATATAACTCAGCAAAATAACATAATGATAGAGGTCACTGCCAAATGGGCAAGCTTGTGGACAGATGAGATGAACATGAACAGAACCAAGCTAGAGGAAGAGGAGATGGCAGAGTACCTGGAGGATTGGGAGGTGCAGCAAGATCAGGAACTGGGGAAACATATGCTGTACCCAATCGACCTAGAAGAGGTGATAGACATGCTAAAGGAAGTTCAGACTGGTTCCTCACCAGGGACTGATGGACTGCCTTGAGAGTTCTGAAAAAAGTTCTAGAGAGAGTTTGGAGGCTGGATAGTTGAGATGGCCAATGCAGTCTTGAGTAGAGGTGAGTGGCTTGTAGACAGTAAACTGGGCCTAGTCTCTCTGATTTATAAAAATAAGGGAGATAGGTGGGTATGGAAAAATTGGAGACCAATTATACTCCTCAATGTGGACTGCAAACTGGTATCAAAAATTTTGGTGAAGTGGCTTCAAGAAAGAGTGGGGGCCCTGGTTGGAAAGGAGCAGTGAGGTTTTGTAGTGGGCAGACAGATCTGGGACAGCACCACATAGGTCCAGAATGTACTGGAGGGCTGCAGGAGTAGAGGAATTAATGGGAGACTAGTCTTTCTGAACCAGGAGAAGGCATTCTACAGAATGTGCTGGAACTATATGGCATCAGTACTGCAGAGGATTGGTTTTAGTGCCTCAGAGATGGAGAGGCTGATGGGCCTACTGTGAGGAGGAAGAGTAGCAATTATCATGAATTGATGGTGTGGAGAGGAGTTCCCACTTAGCAGGGGGTACTACAGTGAGATCCATTATCTCCTTTACTCTATGTCCTCTCACTGGAGCCCCTAATCAACAATATGAGGAGAAAGATGACTGGCCTGTAGCTGGGAGGAGTGAACTGGAAGCTAGGAGTCTTTGCTGATGATATGGTAGTTAGAATGGGCAACCCAGGAGATATAGACACTGTCTAGACAGAGATACGGTAATATGAAGGGCTGTCAGGGGCAAAGCTGAACTGGGACAAATGTGACACTATAGATATTGGTAGAGGAATAGGAGATAATGGCTGCTTTGGCACAACAATCATACAGGGGGAGGCAGTGAGGTACTTAGGGATCTGGTTCTTGGTGTATAGAACTATATTAAAGGAGGACTGATGGAAAGGTATGGTGGAAAAGTGGGAGGCGGTACTCAAAGGATGAGCAGGAAGAAATCTGTCACTGATGGGCAGAGTGATAGTGTTAAACATTTACTGGCTACCAAAAATGTGGTACCTTGGGTACCATCTGGACTTCCCCGGGTGGGTAGTGAAAAGACTCATGAAGGCAATGTCTGGATGGCTGTGGAAGGGGAAGCAACCCCAAATAGCCTGAGAAGTACTGATACTAAAGTCCAAGGATAGTGGCCCTTGACTCACTGACCTCTGACGATGACTGCAGGTACTCCAAGGGTGGTGGGGAAGAAGAATGGTAGAGCTGGGTGAGAGTGAGTGGGGAGAACTGGCAAGAGACAACTGGCGCATACGATTCTGCCCAAGAGGAGAGAATGGAGGGAACATTTGAAGTGTCATTTGATTAGTAAACATTGGAAGGATCCACTATTGAGGTTTCTGGTGGGGACTGATAGAGGCTTGGATTGGCTTGGGAATGAGAGAGCCTGAAGGAGAGAATTGGGAGGAGAGAGATGAGATAGAATGGGACATGACAACCATTTGCTTAGGGGGAAAAATACTTACTGGAGGAGGCAGTCGAAGGGTTACAGACTGGACCTATGGAGAAGTGGCCTACAGGGTGGTAAAAGGCTGGATTTGGAGAGGAATGGGAATAGGGGAATATTTGGAGATGGGTGGAGAAGATGAGACTCCTCACACCCCCCAAGTATTGGGTGGTATGGTGGCAGTTCCTGAGGAGAAATGTTATGCTGGCTCACTGGACAGGTTGGATGCATACAGATAGCAATAGAGAATATGAGTGGTGTGAGGAGATGGGGATGGCCAATATACAAATCTCCAAACATGTTTTGGCAGACTGCTGAGGAGTTGAAGGATACTGGTGCCAACTGGAGTCATTGTGGGGAGATGGCCAGTGGAGGATGAGAGAGACAGTGGAACAAACAATATGGCGGAGACTAGTGGGGGACACTGGTGATACCTGGGGGGGTCTGGGTAGAATCATTAGACTCTGGGTACTAATGGTGATGCACTGGCAGTGAGCATTTGAAGGAGATCACAGGATGGGAGTTAGTGCCCTTGTGGAAAGATAGAAGGATTTAATGAGGGAGATAGTCCAGGGTTGGTGGTATCAAGGAAGGAGGAATGGGGAGGCCATGCCCAAACAGGTGGTCAAAATGATCCAGGTGAGTCAGGAGAGACTGATACTGAGTGATAGTGGGATATGTTGGAAGGAAGAAGTAGAATAGTCAGAAGAAGATAGTACCAGACATTCTAAAGAACAATAGCAAATCAAGAATAGGAATAGATAGAAACTATATTAATAACTAGCACTATGAGTGAATAAAGCCTTAGGTCA
>RQIL01045446.1:0-14153 GCA_003951145.1 Jimgerdemannia lactiflua
CCAATGTTGTAAGGTCCCCAGAAGACCCCCTGGGGGCAAACCTCGCCTCCCACACCTTCTGCATCAAGGGGACCCAACCACCCCCCTTCAGCACCGCTGCTCTCTTCAACCACCAGGCCCTTAGGCAGTGCAGACGCTTCGAAAAGTCCACCAGCCCCAGGCCTCCCCTCTCCACTGGTGTCGCCAGAACTGCCCACTTAATCTGACTCCGATGGCCAGCCCAAATCCACTCTCTTGCCAGTTTCTGCAGCCTCTTGACCACCCAGGCTGGAAAGTCCAGATGGTATGCCAAATACCACAGCTTTGGCATCCAGTAAACATTCAGAATAGTCACTCTGCCCGCCAGAGAGATGTGGCACCCTCCCCAGCTCCTCAGCACCCCTCCCCACATCTCCACCCTGGCCTCCCACCACACTTTGGGTAGCACAGATTCATACACTGAGAGAAAAATCCCCAAGTACCGCACTGCCTCCCCAGGGGGGACTATTGTTCCAATGATGTCACCTCCCACCAGCCCATTCCCCAAGACCATTGTTTCGCACTTATGCCAGTTCAGCTTCTGCCCAGAGCACTGTTCATACCACCCTACAGCCTCCTTAAGCTCCATGACATCTGCAATGGTGCCCAGGCCCACCACCATATCATCTGCAAAGGCCCCTACTTTCCAGTTCATGCCCAGTACTGTCAGCCCTTCGACTCTCCTCCTGACTCTATCCAGCAAAGGCTCCAAGGTCAGAGCATACAGAATGGGGGACAGGGGGTCTCCCTGGGGAACCCCCCGCCCAAGAGGGATGGCCACTCTCCTGTGGCCATTCACCATAATCGCTGCCTGACTCTCCTCCAGAAGGCAGACAATAGCATCTCCCAGCAGCCCAGGTATTCCAATTCTCTCCAGCACCTTCCACAACCAGACTCACCACACCCTATCATAAGCCTTTTCCTGGTCCAGGAAAACCAACCTGCCATCCAACCCTGCTGCTCTCGCCTCCTCAATCACCCCATATACCCAAGCTTTGCGGTCTCTAATCAACTGTCCTCCCATAAAGCCTTGTTGCTCCTCCCCCAGGACTTGTTGTGCCACCACCTGCAGCCTTGCCACCAGTACCTTTGTGACTAACTTTCTGTCCATGTCTAGGAGCATTATTGGTTGCCAGTTCTTCCAGTCCTCCCTCTGCCCTTTATTCTTGTACAGCAGTGCCACCAACCCCAACTTCTGGCCACCCATCCAGGAACCCGACTCAATCACCTCATCACACATATCTCTCATTTCTTGTTGCACCTCCTCTACCTTCACCATTTTCTTCCAGAAGTCCCATGGCAGCCCATCCTCTCCGGGGGCAGTCCCTGACTTGGTAGTCGCCAGAACCTACAGAATCTCCTCCTTCCTCACTGGTCTCAACAGTTTCCCAATCCCCTCTACCTCCGGGGGACACCAATCCTCCAAGCATTCCGCAATGGCCTCACCATTGGCTCCTCCCTCCTCCTCACTCCACAACTTCCCCCAATGGCTCTTAAGCTCCCCAAGGATCCCCTGGACCCCTGTCACCAGGCCGCCGTCCTCTCCAATGATCCCCTCCCACCTCTGCCTCACTCTCCTTGCCCTGAGCAGCCAGAAGAGGTACTTGGTTGGCCTCTCTCCTTCCTCCAGCCCCTGCCACCTGAGCCTTGCCACCATGCCTTGTACTCGGCTCTCCTTCTCCATCCTCCAGACTCCCTTCAGCTCCTCAATCTCCATCCTCATCCGCGCCTCCTGCCAGTCCTTCTCCTCCTCCTCTCCCCTATGCTCCTTCAGCTCCGACCACCACCACAGAAGCTGCTCCATCCTGTAGGATGCCCACTTCCCTTTCATCCTCTGAATCCTCCCCTTCTGTTACCCTGCCTTGCTCCAGTACATCCTCACTGCCTCCTTCAGCTTCACCCACCGGATCCCCACCAGTGCCCCCTCCTCCTTCTATCTAGCCACCCCAGCCACCACTTCCCCCTCCCATTTCTCCCACAAGTCTCCATCAGTCAGAAGAGCACAATTGAGCCGCCAATGTCCAGACCCTTCCCCACTACCCCCGAATTTCCCCTGCCCTATCACCCCCAAATGATCTGACCAGGGGCACCAGACCACCTCAAGTTCCTGCCAAACATCGACACCCCAGCAGTCAGCCGAGAGCACCCAGTCAATCCTTGTTCCAAGCCCATCCACCCAGTGTGTGAAGACCTTGTCCATTCCCCACTTGGTCCTCGCTATGTCCCCCAGTGCACTCAATCTCTCAATCTCCTCCCACCTGCCCAGCCCACCACTGCGACCAACTACCCCAGCTCCTCCATCAGACCTATCCAGTGCAGTATCCCGTACCATATTGAAGTCCCCTCCCAAGATGTCCACCTCCACCTCCATCAAGGACCCCTCCTCCAGTAGTCCCTCCAGCCAGTCCACCCTTTCACCCCGAACTGCCGGACAGTAGCATGATCCAACTACTAATGGGCCCCACACCAGTCTCCTCCACATCCCCCAGACTATACACTCACCCCACCCCCAATGTCCGCCAATTCCCCTCTACCTCTTCATATCAAAATTCCAACACTTCCATGCTATTCAGCCACCCCACCCCACTCCCTAGTCCAATTCACTCTATCATCCTCCTCTTTGCATTGCACGTCCTGTAACAGAAAAAGGTCCGCCTCCAATCCACGTAGCCATTCAAACATATTCCGACAGTGCTTCGCACCCCTCAGCCCATTGACATTCAAAGATAAAATGTTGGTTGTACTGTTCATTGAAAGAATGATTTTAGATAAGGCTGCTCTTCTAGTCATCTCAAACTTCCAGCTCGATATCCATCCTAGACAAGTCCAAGAGGTGCTCTGCCTCGACTTCCTCCTCTTCAATCTCTTTCCTTACTAGTGCCACCGCAACCCCCTGAGCATCCTCATCATCTTTCTCCTCTGCTTCTTCCCTATAGTCCTCGCAAACTGACTTCCAGAGATCCGCTCCATCCTTTGACACCCAGCAGTCTTCCACTACTCGCCCAGCCTCCTCTCTCAACTCAGCCTCCCTCTTCGCATCCACCTCATACCCTTCATCTACTAACAGGATCGCCATCACCTCCGTCAGCAGTTTGTCCACCACCCCTTCTCCCGCCAGAATTCCTTGCCACTCTGCACCTCCCAGGACCCAAAAGTCTACCTCTGCAAGTTCATCTGCCGCCAGATCATTAAGAGTGGCCAGCAGCCATCCTGCTCCCCCAATATGCCCAACACCAGGGGTCATGGGCCTCTTGTATTCCTTGCGCTCCTCATCAATCTCAACTGCCCCACTCCCTGTTTCTCTGGGGTGCCCTTCCTCCACCCCCACCACCAGTCCTCCAAGTGCGACATCCGGGACACCAAAACTCACACGCTGTGTCTCCTTCATCATGACATCCTCCCTTTCCGTCTCTCGCCCCAGGGCACCATTCGGGGACACTCCTGTTCCCGGCTGGTCCCCCTCCTCCTCATCCAGATCAATGAAAAACCCCGGATCATCCTTGCCGATAATCTCTTTTGCCGAGGGGCATGTTGTGATGCCTCAAGCCCCCCTGGGCCACCAGTGAACCCCGGGGGAGGCACCATCCTTGTACCCGTCTTCCCCTTAAGTCTCTCCAGTAGATCCCTCTGTACCTGCCTCCCCTGCTCCCTCTCCCATGCCTTCTTATCTATTCGCACCTTCCTGCTGTTTATCTCCTCAACTACAGTCACATCCTCAAAGGACTCCCAGGCCTTCGCCCGCTGCTCCACAGCCCCTTCCAGCTCCCACAAGGCTGTCAGGAGGTCCTCCTCCTCCTCCTCAGTTCCTCTCTCCCTCGACACCTTGCACTCGACCGGGCCCCACTTCAAGGCCCTTGGCCAGTCACCAGCCTTCCCCATCGCCTCTCTATCAGCCAGCCTCATTCTCACCTCCACATCTCCTGTCCTGAATGTTGTCCCCTCTCACATCTGAAAACCGATATCCACTACATCTCCATACTCCTTCATCACCTCGCCAACCCTGCCCCTAGTCTCCTCCACTGATACCGTAGGGACCCCCTTGACTACTGGGTGCACTACCCTCGGGTCCCAGTGCAAGCACCTCGACATCAGCACCGCTACCACACCCATGCTGATCCCCTTTGCCAGTGCCTCCTCCAGGTGCTTCTCCTCAACAAATCCAACCTCAACTCCCTCCAGTCCTTTCAGAAACTTCACCGATGCCACATCCACCAGCTGCTTCCCCAGGAGCCCCAAAACCATCTTTGCCATCACCGCCAGGCCCCGGAAGCTCACCGTGACTGCGAATTCAGAGATTGACTTCTTGAGTAATGGTACCACCACCAGACCTGTTACACCATCTGAGAGATCGCCCTTGTGCCCTGCCCCTGATCCCCCCTGGCCCCCCTTGTCGCCATCAGCAGTCACATCTGGATTTTTTTCCAGATTAGCCATCACTCCACCATCAGCAGTCCCCCCCACTACGCCAGTCACACCTCTCACAGCCCCTCCTCCCCCAGAGAGTGCGCTCCCAGCACTTCCCGACTTCCCCTTCCCCTTCCCTACAGTCTTCCATTCCTCAGCCCCTCCACCTCCTCCTCCACCCTTAACAGCTACTGCAAAGCTTACCATGCCTCCACCTCCAGCCCTCTTGCTCGACTCCTGCCCCCCTCCAACTCCTCCACCTGTCGATGGTCCAAAGAACCCCGGCCCCAGCCCTATCCCTCCCTTGCCATACTGCCATTTGAAGGCCGGCCCATCCCCCACACCAGTTCGCTTGCCAGAACCTTGCTTGGTCGCCATCACCTTAAGAGTCTTCTTCAAAAAATGATGTAAAGTATGTCAAAAAGTGTGTGTGGAATTTGTGTAACGTGAAAGTTACCAGAGAGAGATGGTCTACCCCAGCCTCCGCCAGAGCCCCAGCATCCAATAGCTCCTGTATCCAATCCATTTGCAATCCCCTTTCAGCAGGATAATAGTAAGACTCTACTACCACTGGCCCCCAACCTGGTCTCATCCAGGTCACCCATAGCAGTCGATTTCTCCAGCCCCCAATATCCTTCAACTCTCCTTTTCCTTTTCGTATCAGAATTCCCACTTTTTCATGCCATTCTGCCACCCCTCCCCATTCTCTCATCCAGTGCAGTCTATCCTCCTCATCCTCACATCGTACATCTTACAGTAGAAAAATTTCTGCCTCCAATTTCTTAAGCCATTTGAAAATGTTCCTTCGCCTCCCTGACCCTCATAACCTATTGACATTGAGCAAAAACACATTGGTTGTACTGTTCATTTAGAAGGTATTTGAGTTGCAGCCCCACTCTAGATCTCCATATCCTGGTCCATCCTAGACAAGTCCAGCTCCCTCTCAGCCTCCAGCTCGACTTCCTTCTTTTTCTTGGCTTCCAATCCTACCAGAATCTCCTAAACCTCAACTGCATTCTTGTCTTCCATCATTGAGTGATAGTCCTCACAGGCCATCTCTCACATTCCAGCTCCATTCCAAGTATTCCATGCTTCAACCACTGTTCTATGCACCACCTCCTTCAGCTCTGCTTCCCTAGTGACATCTACCTCATATCCTTCATCCTCTAGCAAAACTGCCAAGTCCACCATTGCCAGCTTCCCCACTACTCCGACCATATACAAGATATCTGTCCAGGCCTTATCATTCATGAGCCTGAAGTTGACATCTCCCAGGTCTTCATCAGCCAATTCTGTCATCATCCTGCACAGCCATGGCCCCTCGCCCACATGCTTGCCTCCAGGAGTTACTGCTCTTTCCCTCACCAACTTTGCCTCACTCTGGCTGGCACTGGCTGATTCATCCCACTCCTTATCAGATGCATCCACCAAGTCCTCCCCAGTTACTCTAACCACCCTTCCTCCCAATGTTGCATCTGGCACTCCAAATGTTACACTCTTTGTCCCCTTCATCACAACATCATCCTCCTTGGCCCGGGCCTCTCCCGCAACTACTAGTCTTATATTCTCCTTGTCCTTGTTGGCTTCTCCTTCAGGCTTCCAATCATCAAAAAAGATCTCCTCCACCCTGCTCACCCAAACACACTGGGGGGTATGCTCAGAGTACTGAGAACCTTCTGCCCCCTCTGTCTGCCCCCCCTTGCTACCTCTTCTCCATTCCCCTCCTTCTCCCCATCCTCCTTAAGTTTCGCAAGGAGCTCCTGCTGCCTCTTTCTTCCCTGAGCTCTTTCCCAAATCTCCTTGTCCACCCACATATTCTTCCCATTTATCTCCAACACCATTGTTGCATTCTCATAGGCCCTCCAGGCCTTTTCTCTCTTTTCCACCACTCCATCTAGCTCCCAGAGTGCTGTCAACAAGTCCTCCTCCTCCTCCTCAGTACCCCTGACCCTTGACACCTTGCACTTGAACAGCTCCCACTTCAGAACCCTCAGCCAATCACCTCCTTTACCCATCGCCTCTTTCCCAGCTATCCTCAGTTGTACCTCCACATCTTCAATATGGAATGTCATCCCTTCCCAAAGCTGAAATCCAATATCCACCACCTTGTCATACTCCATTATCACCTTTCCAACTCTGTCCTTCATCTCCTCCACCGATACCATGGAAACCCCTTTAACCACCAGATGCATCACTCTTGGGTCCCAGTACAGACACCTCACCATTGGAACATTGACTTGGCCTACTTGTACACCTTTAGCCACTGCTGCTATGACATGCTCCTCCTTAACAAACCCGACCTCCACCCCTTCCAATTCTTTCAGAAACTTAACTGATGCCACCTCACTTAGTTGCTTGCCCAGGAGTGCCAAGACTGCCCTAGCTGTCACCACCAGCCCCCAGAAACTCAATGTGACTGCAAATTCTGAGATGGATTTCTTGAGTAACAGTGCCACCATCAGCCCCATTACACCATCTGCCAGGTCCCCCTTGCATGTTACTGTCGATCCCTCAGCTGTCCTCTTGGCTTGATCAGCAGTCACATCTCCTTTTTTTCCAGATTTCTAGTCTCACTACCATCAGCAGTCATATCTCCTTTTTTTCCAGATTTCCAGTCCCACTACCATCAGTAGTCACATCATCTCTGCCAGCCCCCCCTCCACCAGCCTTCTGCCCTCCAAGGCCTGGCCTAGCTCCTCTGCCTTCGCCAAGTTTCCCCTTCACTCCTCCAACTTGCTGCCATCCATCCTCATCTCTCTCTCCAGCCCCTCCCTTCACTGCCGCTGTAAAGCTCACTGGTCCTTTACTACTCTCCTCCCCTCCAGCCCCTTGGCCACTGTCAGCCCCACTTCTGCCATTCACCTTTCCAAAGGACCCCATCCCCAGCCCATACCCTTCTTTCCCTTGCTGCCACCTGAACGCCACACCAGTTCCTGATCCAGTATGCCAACCGGGAGGTTGAATTGCTGCCATGTTGCTAGTCACTTTCTTCAATAAACTGTTGGAAAAGTGTATAAAAAAGTGTGTGTAACGTGAGTGATAGTGGAAGAAGGTGTATGTGCTCCCTCTGCCACCCCCCACCAGAACCCCCTATACCAGAGTCTTCAGCCACCTCTCCCCTCCACCAATGTTGAAAGGTTCCCAGGAGACCCCTGGGGGGAAAATCTCACCTCTCACATCTTCTGCATAAGTGGGACCCATCCACCCCCTTTCAGCATTGCTGCTTTCTTCAACCACAAAGCATATAAGCAATGTAGACACTTCGGGAAATCCACCAGACCCAAGCCCCCCCTTGCTACTAGTGTTGCCAAGACCTCCCACTTAATCTGACTTTGGTGGCCAGCCCAGATCCACTCTTGCACTAGTTTCAGCAGTCTCTTGACCACTCACACCAGAAAGTCCAAATGGTACACAAAATATCATAGTTTCAGTATTCAGTAAATATTCAAGATAGTCACCCCACTTGCCAAAGAGATATGTCGCCCTTCCCAGCTCCTAAGTACATCACCCCACACTCCCACCTTAGCCTCCCACCAGGCCTTCAGCAGGACTGACCCATACACTAAGAGGAAGATCCCCAAGTATTGCATGGCCTCCCCAGGGGGGACACTTGTTCCAATAATGTCCCCTCCAACCAGACCATTCTCCAAGACCATTGTTTTACACTTATGCCAGTTCAACGTCTGCCCAGAGCACTGTTCATACCATCCCACAGCCTCCTTAAGCTCTGCTATATCCACAATGGTACCCTGGCCCACCACCATATCATCTGCAAAGGCCCCCACTTTCCAGTTCACACCCAATACTGTCAGCTCTTCAACTCTCCTCCTGACTCTGTCCAACAATAGCTCTAAAGACAGAGTATACAAAATGGGTGACAGGGGGTCCCCCTGGAGAACCCCCCACCCAAGGGGAAAGGCAGCTCCCCTATGGCCATTCATCATGATTGCTGCCTGACTATCCTCCAAAGACAGATAAGTGCATTCTCCAGCTCCTCTGGAATCCCAATCCTCTCCAGTACCTTCCTCAGCCAGACTTACTGCACCCTATCATAGGCCTTCTCTTGGTCCAAGAAGACCAATCCACCATCCACCCCCACAGCCCTCACCACTTCAATAACACCATACACCCAAGCTGTGCCATCTCTAAACAACCTTCCTGCCACAAAACCTTGCTGCTCTTCCCCCAGGACCTGCTGTGCTACTACTTGCAGTCTTACTACCAATACCTTCATGACCAACTTCCTATCCATATCCAAGAGCATAATCAGTCACCAATTCTTCCAGTCCTCTCTCTGCCCCTTATCCTTATACAGAAGTGCCACCAGCCCAAGCTTCTGACCCCCCAGCCAGGACCCAGACTCAATCACCTTGTCACACATATCTCTCATTTCCTGGCACACCTCCTCCACCTTCACCATCCTCTTCCAGAAGTCCCATGGCAGCCCATCCTCTCCAGGGGCAGTCCCTGATTTAGTAGCTGCCAGGACCTGCAGAATTTCCTCCTCCCTCACTGGTCTCATCAATTCTTCTAGCCCCTCTACCTCTGGGGGGCACCAGTCTTCCAAGCACTTTGCAATGGCCTCACCATCTGCTCCACCCTCCTCCTCACTCCACAGCTTCCCCCAACTACTCTTAAGCTCCCTAAGGATCCCCTGGACCCCAGTTACCAAGCATCCATTCTCTTCAAAGATTCCCTCCCACCTCTAATTCACTCTCCTCACCCTCAGCAACCTAGAAAGATACTTGAATGGCCTCTCTCCTTCCTCCAGCACCTGCCACCTGAGCCTTGCCACTATGCCCTGTACATGGCTCTCTTCTTCCATCCTCCAGACCTCCTTCAGCTCCTCAATCTCTATCCTCACTCTCTTCTCCTGCTAATTCTCCTTCTCCTCCTCTCTCCTAAGCCTCTTCAATTCTGACCACTGCCATAATAGCTGCTCCATCTGATGAGATGCCCACTTCCTCTTCATCCACTGGAGCCTTCCTCTCTGCTTACCAGCCTCACCTCAGTACATCCTCACTGCTTCCTTCAACCTCACCCACCAGAGCCCCACTGGAGCCCCCTCCTCTCTCCAACTTGTCATGCTAGACACCACCTCCCCCTCCCATCTCTCCCACAGGTCCCCATCCACCAGTATAGCACAATTGAGCCACCAATGTCCAGGCCCCTCCCCAATACCCCCAAAGTTCCCCCCAATAATCTGATCAGGGACACCAGACCACCCCAAGTTCCTGTCAAACATCTTCTCCCCAGCAGTCAGCCAAAAGCACCCAATCAATCCTTGTTCCTAGTCCATTAACCCAATGGGTGAAAACCTTCCCCTCAGCACACTTAGCCCACTCCACATCACCCAGAGCACTCAGCCTCTCAATCTCCTCCCATCTGCCCAGCCCACCACTGTGTCCTACTACTCCAGTTCCTCCATCTGACCTATCCAGAGTTACATCCCACACTATATTGAAATCTCCACCCAGGATATCCACTCCAGCTTCTATAAGTGATCCCTCTTCTAGCAGCCCTTCCTACCTGGCCACTCTCTCACTCCAGACTGCCAGACAGTAACATGATCCAACTACTATTGGACTCTACTCCAGCCTCTTCTATGTTCCCCAGACAAGATGATCACCCCATTCCCCAATGTCCCCCAGTTCCCCTTTACCCCTGTGTACCAAGATCCCAACACTACCTTGTCATTCAGCCACTCCACCCCACTCTCTAGTCCAATTCAGCCTGTCCTCCTCCTCTTCACATTTCATGTCCTGTAGCATAAAAAGATCTGCCTCTAAGCCTTGTAGCCATTCAAATATTTTCCAATGATGCCTCACACCCCACAGCCCATTGATATTCAGAGATAAAATATTAGTTGTACTGTTCATAGGAAAAATGTCTGTAGATAGTGCCATATTCCCATCTCCTTCAAACTTCCAGCTCGATGTCCATCCTAGACAGATCCAGGAGGTGCTCAGCCTCTACCTTGTCCTCCTCAATCTCATTCCTCACCAATGCATCTGCAATCTCCCAAGCATCCTCATTATCTTTCTTCTCTGATTTTTCTCTATAATCTTCGCATACCAACCTCAACAAATCAGCTCCATCCTTTATCACCCAACAGTCCTCCACTACACACCAAGCTTTCTCTCTCAACTCTGCTTCCCTCTTCATATTTATCTCATACCCCTCCTCTACCAATAAGATAGCCATCACCTCTGTTAACAATTTGTCCACCACTCCCTCTCCCGCCAGGATACCCTGCCATTCTGCCCCCCCCAGGATGTGAAAATCAACCTCTGCAAGTTCTTCAGCTGCCAGATCATTGAGAGTGGCCAGCAGCCATCCTGCTCCCCCAATACAACCAGCCCCTGGTGTCATGGGCCTCTTGCTCTCCTTGGGTCCACCATTACCTTCAGCATCTCCTCTCTTAACCATACCAGTATACTCCTCCTCCACCCCAACCACCAATCCTTCAAACACAACATCCAGAACTCCAAAACTCACACACTGCATCCCCTTCATCACCACATCCTCCCTCTCATTCTCTTGCCCCATAATGCTACTCAAGGTCTCTCCTGTTCCAGCCCAGTCTCTCTCTCCCTCTTCCTCATCCAGATTAATGAAGAACCCTGGCTCATCTTCTCCAATAACCTTCTTCTGCCTGGGGGCATGCTGTGAGTTCTCAAGACTGCCAGTGAACTCCAGCAGAGGCACTATCCCAGCACCTGACTTCTCCTTAAAACTTGCCAGTAGATCCTTCTGCATCTGCCTCCCCTGCTCTCTCTCCCATGTCTTCTTATCTACTCACACCTTCCTGCCATCAATCTTCTCTACTACTGTCACATTCTCAAAGGCCTTCCAGGCCTTCACTCTTTGCTCCACAGACCCTTCCAGCTCCCACAATGCCATAAGTAGATCCTCTTCCTCCTCCCTCACTCTCGATACCTTGCACTCTACTGAGCTCTTCTTCAGAGCCCTTGGCCAGTCACTTGTCTTTCCCATTGCCTCCTTCCTAGCCACTCTCAGTCTCACCTCCACATCTTCTGTCCTGAAAGTCATCCCCTCCCAAATCTGAAAGCTGATATCAACAACATCCCTATACTCTCTCATCACCTCACTGACCCTGCCCCTCATCTTCTCCACTGACACCATAGAGGCCCCCTTGACCACCAGGTGCACCACCCTAGGGTCTCAGCACAAGCACCTCAACATTGGGACCACCACCTTGCCCACAGTGATCCCCTTTTACAGAGCCTCTACCAGGTACTTCTCTTCTACAAATCCAACTTCCACTCCCTCCAGCCCCTTCAAGAACTTCACAGATGCCACATCTACCAGCTGCTTCCCCAGTAGCCCCAGAACTATCTTTGCCATCACCACTAGGCCCCAGAAGCTCACCATAACTATGAATTCAAAGATTGACTTCTTGAGCAATAGTACCACCACCAGGCCTGTTACACCAGATAGATCATCCCCATGCACTAGCCCTGATCCCCCCTGGCTCCCCTTGCTACCATCAGCAGTCACATCCAGATTTTTTTCCAGATTGGCCATCAGCAGTCCCATCTACTATGCCAGTCACACCTCTCCCAGCCCCCCCAGAGAGCACTCCTCCAGTACTTCCAGGCTTCCCCTTCTCCTTCCCCACAGTCTTCCAACCCTCTGTCCTCTCTCCTCCTCCACCATTCTTAACTGCCACTATGAAGCTCACTGCCCCACCATCTCCAGCTTTCCTGCTTGACTCCTGCCCTCCTCCTACTCCTCCACTCATCAATGTTCCAAAGAACCCTTACTCCAAACATATCCCTCCCTTGCCATGCTGCTATTTGAAGGCTGGCCCATCTTCCACACCAGTATGCCTGCTGGAACCTTGTTTAGTCACTATTGCCTTAAGAGTTTTCTCCAAGAAATGATGAAAAGTGTGTTGAAAGTGTATGTGGTAATTTGTGTAATGTAAAAGTTACCAGAGGAAGATGATAATTCCTCATCATTGGATTCATTATTCTTAACCTCAGTTATCTTAAGCTTAGATAGTAGTTGAAAATAATTTTGCTTTATTACTGGAGATATTTTTGTCAGTTGCAGTACTTATACTGGCTGGGATATAGATATCATTGATAGCAATTGATATCTATTCAGCTGTTGGCACTCTTTAATCAATATTGGCTGCAGTGATCATTACTATACTTTTGAGAATATAGATATAATTGTTGTATTTGTATGTACATACTGATATATAGTAATTGCTATGCCATTGATCATATAGAAGTATCCTCATTTCAAGGCTGTCATTAGTCAATTATTTTTTTCATTATATACTATTGTGTCTTTGGAATTCATGCATATCTGCTTGTTTACATAAGCTATTATTTTTCCTAGTGAAAAGATATTTTTGTTAATGCCCAGAATATATAGTACATCTACAAATGTAATGGATTTATTGGTTATATTACTATAGAGTTATATATTGATATTACTCTGTCCTTTGGTATATATGATATTGTTGCTACTACCCAGCTAGATAGAGATCAGTTCCTTGAACTCCCTGTATATATATATTGAAAACTATTCATAATATAACATTATATGCTGTATTTCACTAGAATTTATTTGCCAGATATGATCATCATCAGTGGTATTGATACTTTCACTGGGTGTATAGATGAATATGTATGGTTGATGTCACTATTTTTTGTCAGTTCAAAAGTGTTTTGCTGATCAATTGTAAATGTCAGATTGCTGGTAGAATTTGTACTGGTAGTAGAACTGCTTGTAGATTTCATGCTACTAGAGCTGGTAAAGCTGGTGCCAAAAGTATATTTGGCAGAACTTTTCAATATTGCTTGGGTGAAAAATAGACCACTGTTAGTTTTAGTAGTATAAGTTGTCTATCTATACTGCTCTTTATAACACTGCCCTTTATCATACTGCTCTTTGCTATATTCAATATTGCTTTCATTTTTGCTTTCTATTTTCTTATCCATACAATGACTACACTATTTACTTTTATAGTAACCATACTTGTCACAATGATTGTAATAGCCATCAAACTTGGCTTGGCTGCTATCATACTTTTGACCTTTTTACTATATCTACATGACCTATAAAAGGCTTTTTTGTTATTGTTGTCAGCTTATTACTATTTTCCTTATTCATTTCTTCATTAATAAGGCTTATTACCACATGCTGATAGTCCATAAGCTTGCTGCTCTTATTCAAAGTACTGATTGTTATCTTATATATATCAGAGAGACCTCAATAAGCACCAGAACCTTATCTTCTTCTTTGATATGATTGGCTAGCATACTGATTGAATTCACATTATTTACCAGATCATCAATATGACTGATATAATCATGGATACTTTCTTTATTATTGGGCTTCATCTGGAGGTTGAATAGTTGAGATTTCAGGTGGAATAAGTATGATGCAGATGCTTGCACATAATGTTTGGGTAGAATCTCTCATACATCATATATTATTATAGCATATATTATAAGCTTAAGTTGTAAATTCACAAGTATGAAAGTGATCTCCATTGGTACTTTGTTATTTTTCACAGCATCATAGTTGTTAATTTGTGCTCACAGTTATGTATACTCTGCTAAACTGCACTTCTTTAAAAGATTCATCATATTGTATACCAGATTATATAATCTTTGCTGTCAAAGATCTGAATAGACCTCTTGATCATATTTACTATTATAGGGGTCCCTGTGGCTATACTCATATATATT